>JBCJKH010010279.1:43884-61315 GCA_039877255.1 Loriculus beryllinus | reverse complement strand
GCAGGCTGTAATTTGCAGAGCAGTGGTACAGAAAATGAAGTAACCTACCCAGTGGCCCAAGAGTAGACTCTGTTTCTGAGGCTGTATTTTGTTATTGATCTCCCTGGGCAGGCTGTTAACAGTGGGGATTTGCCACTGAAACAGCAAGGGTTTGCCACCTCTTTGCTCCCTAATGCAGGTGAAAAGGAGATGTGCAGATTTGGGGTGAGAAGCAAGAGGCATAGGCAGCAAATGATACACAAGCTCCCTTTCTGCCACATGCCAGGTATTTTCTGTAAGATGCCCTACATCTGCTCACAGGAGCATGGGAAGCCTACAATTCTGGGTCCTAATTTAGCTGTGCTGTCTAATAACATACTAGACCAGCAGCAGCCTAAACAGTTTTTCGCGGTGTGACTGTCTTTGGGGGTTGTTTCATGTCTGCTTTTTACAGAGCCTGAGGAAGTGAAGTAGCCAATACCAGGTGAAAAGTAGTAGAAGGCAGATGATTAATTTCTGCACTCCTTTGAAACTTGAGGGGCTGTGTAGCAATGCTGATCTCATCGCAGAGGGACAGAGGCAGCAGGCAGGATTGCATCTTACCCTGAGTTGGATTGATGGAAGTTCTACCTGTTCACTCCTTGTAAAGAGAAGAGGGTGTTAAAGAATGATATACTAGGATATAGAAATCAAGGATTATGACTGTGGTTGTTTCATTGCCATGGTAAAATGAAGGAAGGACATTTGATACTTTTTTTTTTTTACCTTTTTTTATTTCTTCCTTAAGAAAAATTGTGGCAATTGTTACCAATAGTTTCAGTTTTTGTCAGATTTGCAAGTCATGTGCCCTGTGCTTAGATACAAGATTGATAATGGCTTAGTAATATTTTTTGTTAAAACATACATATTCATTAAAAAATGGTCAAAGTGATTCATCTTTGTTGTACAGCATTCAAAAGGCTAGAGAGATCAATAACTCCCCTTAGCCTCAGGGAAGGTTTAATACTGTGCTTCCGGAGGACTCTTCAAGTCTTTAAATGCCTGTCTAGAGTGGCCTCCGCTTTAGGACCATTTTGAGGCTTAGAGAAGTTCTATATATTGAAAAAGGAGGCTGTGGCCTTATGTGGGGTTACAAAAACCCCAGCTATTCTTCTGAATACGTTTATTTTCAGTGCCAAAAGACAAATGTATTCTTTCCTCTGTGCTTTTATAAGAAGCCTTGTGCCCTTTAAAAACTCAGTAGGAAGGAGGTTGTGGTTAACTGACTTAATTAACAGGGATGGAAACCTGAGTGGTTCAGTGTGTCCATTCTTGCTGGAATGACTTACAGTCATTCCATATAATTTTCCTGTATAAGCACAATCACTTCCAAATTTGAGAAGGGGTCTAAAAAGGACTCCATATATCTTTAAATATATAGAGATAACCATGTAGGTAGATGCATAAATGTCTATGCATGTATATCTATATATATTTACACATAGATATATGAAGCATTTATAACCATACTTTGCTTCATACTGAACTTCCCCTGGAAGTGTGTTCCACTGAATATGGTGTCACATAAACAAGTGATTTTATATATGGCATAATGCATGGGGTGGAAACCTCTGGTGGAGAGAAAAGTTTAAATGCACCCTTGGAGCTGGCAGCTAAAGCAAAGTGAAAGCTTCCCCCACTCTCTTACAGCTGGTCTGCTTTAAGAGGTGCTCATTCTTTCACTTGAAGCTCCTTGCCTGCTTCAGCCCCATATGGTGCTAAATTACAGTACCCTCTGAAGTGAGGTACGCATGCTACTGTGGTAACAAGAATTGGCAGGTCAGTCACCATTTCAGACACTTGCTGTTCCTTGTGCCCCACTACCAGTTGGTTAAGAGGTGCCAGTGCCGCAACAAGCCCCTGCTCTGGCCACCCTTCAGCTGCACCAAGAGCAGCCCACCCATGCCTGGGTTTCACTAAAGTGAAATTGGAAGAATTGTGGAATTGTAAAGCCCCTCATTCTTGATAGGGTTGTGAGGCACCCCTGACCTTGTTACTACCTTGTATATCTCAGCTAACCTGTTGTGAGCTGATGTGTGAGCCTGCAGCAACCTTCTTCCTGGTCCATGATCTTAAGAGATCATGAAGAGAAGCAGGGGCTGCCCCACACCCTGTGACCCAACCTTTGGCAGCCTATAGCCCAGACTCCTGGGTCAGGACTCTTCCCAGATGTGTCATGTTAACATAGCTGCAGCAAGGATCAGCTGGCTCTAGGTCAGGGGACATTTGGCTTTGTGAGTGGCATGCAGTGATGGTGCTACTCTGCCCCTGGGCAGGGGTGCAGCCAGGCAGAGGTGGCCCCAGCTTACTCTGAGCTTGCTTTGGGACACTCCTCTGGGCCACTTCCACTGGAGTAATTAATAAATAAGTGATGGTGTTATGTGGAATGGCTTAGATCTGGAAAGCTGAGAAAATCCTTGCTGACTCAAATTGTGATTTACTTGTATTTTGTTAAATAGAGGCCTGGAGGATGTTTGTCATTGAATAACACAGCAGAAAGGAATGCAGGAAAAACACTCTTTTACAAGTTCAGGGAATGGTCTGCAGCTTGTTACATTACTGCTGTCACAGGAGTGCCACACTGGGAAAGTGGTTTAAGGGAACCGTCCCATTGGGCTCCTGCAGGAAGGCCTAGAACAATGGCCAACACAGGAAGGATGTCACAGGTGGATACAGCACATCTGTGCCAAGGTGCAGTTGCAGAAGAGAGGTCACCATGGCTCCAGCAGACGCCAGATGTTTTATGACTTTTCAGTATGTTTTGAAAAGCATCCCATGGATGTTCGCAGAGCTGAGGAATAAGACTAATATCAGACTGTGTTAGTACTTGAAGCTTTACATAGTAAAGGTGGTGTTTTGTAGCCTCTACGCTTTGAAGGTGGGAACTGAAAGAGGCTGAAGTGGAAAGTGGGGTGGAGATTAGCTCTACTCTTGGGAGACCAGGATTGAAGGTTTAGGGCAAGGCTGAAGAAGAGCTGATGCAAGTGGTTAGGGAGTTGGGATTTTGAGAGAAGAAAATGTTCCTTGGGAGCACTGAGCCAATGGGCTGTCCAGGCACAGCAACTGCAGGGCAGCAGTGGTGGGGACAAGGCAAATCTGTGCCCAGTGATGAGAGTGTTGCAGCAGCTGGACCTTGGGGGTCAAGTTTCCATCCTCTAAGCTCACCCCAAGAGCCTACCCCAACCCAACAGAGCTGCTGAATGCCTCCATGTATTCCTGCCACAGCATCAGTCAATACAGAAAACAGCTTGGGCTTTTGAAGCACTCATCAGAGAACCAAGATTGTATACCAGAACAGACAAGTCACAGGCAAGAGAGAAACCAAATGAACTTTTCAGGCATGTAAGGCTGATAGGAGATCAGCCTTACAACTGGGCAAGGACACTTTTATCACTCATACACTGTCGTAGTTCTGCTAGTGGTGAAAGTCATTTTATGGGCAGACTGGTAGTAGTGACTTACAGGGTTTCGTTCTCCACAGCTGATATTTAGTTATCCTATTTCACAACATCAAAAATACTTTAATGTCAGAAAAGTAAATAAAACCTTACCATGAAGTGTAAGCATGAACAATGCTAAATATCACTGGCTTTTGCCACTAGTATTATGTATCACATATAGGAGACTAGTTCCAGATGTAATTTGTATGGGAGCCTGAAGCAGATGGCCTAATGCACTGGCCTTTTCCAGTGGGTTATGAGTTTGATGCAATCATGAATATGTAGTAAGGTAGCAGGCATGCCACCCTTCTGAGGGCTGAAAAGATCTTGGCTAAATCCCAGCAAGACATGAGGGAAAACCCAGAAGCAGATTTCAACATGATAAAAATTAAGACCCTTCCTTCTGTTATTTAAAACATTTTCTCTGATATAGGCCAACAATTACTTGGAAATAATATATGCATCTTCACTAAGGGTTCTGAATTATTCGTGCGTTATTTCTGTCTGATTTAAATTGGTTGAATAGCTATGGAATCATTTTGCTGTTACTTTGGTGTTCACAAGCTTTCAGATTCACTGCATATGCCCTTGTGTTGTATTTATATTTGTGATTCCCCAAAGTTTTGCAGGACATAGCACATCTCCAAGGATTGTTATTCATTATTTAAAACCCACTGAACTGAAATCCAAATTTCATCCATTCACTGCTGGACATTATTTATTTTCCATTCATAAACTTTCGTCAAGTAGCACCAGGCAGCATTCAGGCATCGCAGCAGCCAAGAGGTGAAGTAAGCCATTCACAAACACGTTGCAGGCTGATACTCACCCGCATACACTAGTTGGTGAATCATACTGAGCAGAGAATACACCCTGAACATCAGGATCCTTTCACATCCTGAAGGAAGTGTTGCAATTTTACTCATCTGATCTGCACATTGCTCTGTGGAGGCTTTCATCTCAGCTTGCTTCTTTTTGCAATAATTTAGGGATGTATTATAAAATCTGGAATTCTGCTAGATTCAAGCAAACTTCTTGCTGAGTATGACATTTAGGATCTTAATTCTGAAAGAAGATATGTCAAATACATGCCTAACACTCTAAAATGTGAATTTACATGGGGTTTCAAGAAGAATCCTACACGAGTAATACAGGGCTGTGCTGAGACAATGCAGGAGCGTGCACACTGCAGCTGTAAAAGTGGAAGGGAGACTACAGCTCCACAGGGTTTTCCTGTCACCTCTGCAGCCTTGTAAGCCCATTTGTGTGTGGAAGTGTGGAGTTAACAGCTAAGGACAAAAGATGTTGCCTGTGGGTGACTCTTACCATAATTATAATGTGACTTTTGCCTGGATAATGGAGGTGAGGAAAGAGAGAGAAACCTCTTCATTATAAATGTTTCTTGCTGAAAATATCCTGGAAGAAACATTTCCGGGTGTCTCAGAGCAACAGTGTTGGTATTGCTTAGATGGCAGTGACACCCTGTGGTACCAGCCGCCGGTGCAGCCCTCGGCGGCGGTTTCTTCAGAAAGTCAATCTGAACAACAACAAAAAAACAAACAAAACAGGGATGTTTTTAATTCACCTTCACAGACCACATCCTCCTTCCTCCCTGAGTGCCTTTGGTCTGGATTTAAATGTCCTGGAAGTAGCTACTGCCTCTTTCTGAGTATTTGTGTAGTGCCTGCGTGGTGAGTCTCTGTTTTGACTCTCATCTCTTGCCTTTACAGTAGGAGGAATTAGCTGTAGTAACAAACCATTATCACATTGCAGTGCACCTTTGCTATACAACTCAGTGAAAATGCTTGCTACCGTTCCATTTGCCCTGCTGAGAAATGAATGCTGATGGGTGGAGGGGACAGTGCTTACTGGGTATTTTCTTTCTTCCAGGGGGTTCACGAATCAAAAGGTGTGACTGAAGATTATTTGAAACTGGAATCCCTAATCCAGAAAGTTGTTTCTCCTTACTTGGGCACATATGGTCTGTATTCCAGTGATGGACCCTTCACGCACTCTTCCTGTATCTTGGGTAAGAATAACAGAGGCTTGATTTGGCACAGCACAGGGGGCTTCACCAAAACATTGGTCCACACAGGACCAGGGCCCACACAAGTGGAGACTGCCAGTAATAGCTCAATATGGTCAGGCTCCTTTTCTAAGGTCATGCTCTTTGCAAAGTGCAAAGCCACAGTGGAGCTTTACAAAGGCAGAAAATGAAAAGGGATCATCATAACAGTGCTTATAAATTAATGTGATTCTGGAGTGTGTTTAGCATTTCCTTTTAGTGAGAGAGCTTTAACACAGGATGCTTTATGAACAGTGAGAGGAAGAAGTGAGAAGCCATTTCTAGAGCGCTGAATAGTACCTGTTCATTAGTGCTCAAAGATCATACAAGACTCTTTAAAACAGGAAATAGAGAGGAGTTTGTCTTAGAGAAAAGTAACAGATAAGCCTTCAAACATATAAAAGCTTTCTCCAGAGCAGAAGGTAATAAGCTGTTCTTCAACCCACTGGAGATAAAAACAACAAAGTGGACCACACATAGCAGGGGAAATTCAGATTACATGGAAGGAAAAAATCTCTAATGCCACATAAAACACCTCTGGCTGTTAAATCTTCACTGCACTGCATATATGTCACATACATAGGCATCTGTAAGGAGCAAGGTGGGGAAATGTGGTCCTGACTTGTGGCAGAAGCTGAGTGATGGACCCTCTTGAGTCACTTCCAGCTTATTTTTTGTGATTCTTTGAGCTCTAAGTATTCAATGAAGGCAAGATTTGGTGAAGATGAAGGGTTTTTGAATATCCCATGTAGGAATTTTTATCTATTGAAAATGCAAGGGGATGCTACCAGCATAATTCAAAAAGGAAATGTGATAGTCCCTGAGTAATTTAGTGTAAATACTGTGATGTCCTGCTTGAACAGAGAAAACAGAGGGGAAAATAAGTTCAATTGTGTGTTTCTTGTGCAGTCAATTTAATCTGTTTGCTTGTCAGAAATGGTCAATAAGGTAGATGATTTTCCCTTGAAGCTGAGTGGAAAAATGGTTGTATTGCATTAGGTGTTAAAGAAATAAATCAGTTTTACATGAGTAAATAGAGGCCAATTATATATGGAAAATGGCTCAGGATTACTACTTTGTATTCATTGCTTGCCACTAAAAGGCCACACGCAGTTAAATGGTGCCCCAAATTGATGTTTTCAGAATGCAAGCTTTTGTATGTTAGGCCAGAAAAAATGCACTCAAAAAAAAGAATAAAACCCCAGTGAAATTTATTGTTAGAAAATATGTGCAGTATTACATGACTGTGGAGTGCCTAAGTCTGCTGCTTTTAAACTAGCACATCTTGTTCTGCCCCACTGTTTTGGTAGAATGATTTAAAGCTGTGACATACCATCCTTGGGACTGGTGAGGTCGCTGACTCTTCTTCCGTGTCTGGCCAGCGCACCCAGCCTGTCCTTCCACTCAGGCCTTGGTGTGAGCAGACAGCCAGAGTTCCCATGGCAGGGAACCTTTTCTTTTTGCCAGGTCAAACTCCTAACAAAGAAAAAGTCCAAAAAGTGAACTTGGCTGAGGAAGGCACAACTGCAAAATACAGTCTGGTGGGTTTAGTAGTACAGCATACAGTTGGAATTTGTGTCCAATTTATACATAATTTTAGAGGAGATTGGCATTTATAAAGGAAATAGTGTGGTTTTCAGCCTGACTTAAAGCAGGCAATTTATATGTAGTGGTAGTGGTTGACTTTCAGGTGTAATTAGGTTCCCTTCTCCAGCCTTGCCCCTTTAATGGGGATGGCAAAGTGCGAATAGCAGGAAGAAAGCTTCAAAAGTGAGACCTGTTATTCACACCGCTTTTTTCTGTAGAACAAGTGAGTCTGAGCGTTGAGGTCTGCAGTTAAGTTTGCATGGTGGTCATTTTGATCTAGCTGCCGGAGAGCACTCTAGCCCTAAACCACCGGTGGAGGATCTCCGTGCTGACTTGCTGCCACCTGCTGCTCATTCTTTGGTTAACAGCAGTAGTCGTACAGTCACTGCCGCGTTAAGTGCAGGTTTGCTCCCAAAAAAAGTTGCTCTGAGCACTGCCTTCCAGTTAACGTCTCCGAACACTCTTGGTGCTCTCTCCTTCTGTGGTCGCTGAATGATCTGAGTTCTTTATGAGTTCTTAGAATGAATCTAAGTTCTTTAGTAAAAAATACTTGTGTTAATCTTTGTGCCTTAGATTTGAAGACACCTGATTTTCTTGAGGTGGTAGAAAAGTTAAAATTTCAACTACTATAAATTAGTGATGACCTTTACAGCCTGAACAAGAACAGAATTGCACTTTCTATTCTTGCCTGAAGAAAGTATTTGCAATTGTATGTCAGGTCTCCCACAATACTTACTGGCTTACTCCAGCTGCTGAAGTTGTGTAAATATAAGGAAATCTCAACGATTATTTGTAAAGACAGGTTTGGGGTCTTCAATATGCTAAAGAAATCTGGGAAATCTGAAACCCAATGATCTACTAAACTAGTAAAATGTATTCTCTTATAAAGGGGGTTGTCATACAGGAAAAGCTCAGGGATATGACTTTTCTTTTTAACACCTGTAATTATTAGTACCATGATAACAGATGACTTTGAAGATATTACTCTGGATCTTCCTCTGTTCACAGAAAAGCGGTTCTTCAGGCGTTCAAAATCGGGTGACATCCTCGCCAAGAACCCCGTGGTGCGATCGAAAAGCTACAACAATCCACTGCTGACGCCAGTGGCTGAATATGAAACCGAGGGCATGGCTGCCAATGGAACAGGCATCCGAAGGCACTCTGTTTCGGAAATGACTTCCTGCCTAGAGCTCCAGGGGTACTCCAACCTCACCACCATCATGGACAACGGTTCCAAGAGCTCCATGACAGCCACAAAAAGCTCGCTGTCAGGAGACCAGGAGAGGCCCAGCACCGGGTCAGTGCAATGCTCTAGCAAACTCAGCACAGCTGAGCAACAGAAAGGACTCTTCCACTCAATGGACGACCCACATAGATCTTTTGAGCTGGAAAGGGACCCTTCCTTGATTCCAGTTCCCTCTTCCAGCCCTGAGAACATAGTGGATCAGATTTTGGAGTCAATTGACTCTGATTCTGAAGGCATTTTTATTGATTTTGGCAGAGGCTGCTCCAATTCATCAGCATACAATGTGGACATGAACAGACAGAGCATCATGTGAAGAACATCAGGAAACAAACCTTGGAGTTCAAAATAATATATGAAAGTTACTAGCACATTGAGTCGGACTATGGGCAAGCTATGTATGTCTAGGGCAGAACGTCTGTTGTAGGTCATTACATCTGTACTGAGGTACACAGACACAAGTTTACAGCAGGCAGGAATCTGCTGCAAGGGGGAAGAAACTCCAGTGCCATTTCTCCCTGTCTTCATCACTTTGCAGTTGGGTTTCCTGTTGTCTTTATAAATGCAGGGGTTCAGAAGCTGACAAGTGTCTGGTGAAATGCTATTAGTACAGCTGGCAGTGTTTGTTCAGTAAAACAGCCTAGCAAATAGCTATGTTCACTTTTAATTTCCTCAAGAGATTTCCTGTAGACAGCAGGTTGTTCTCTGAACTGTAACACCTCAGCAAAAGTAAAATAACATATCCTTTTAAAAAAACAAAAAAGCCCGGAGGCTGTGGGCCTTCATGCCACAGAATCCAGTGAAAAGGAAGCCTATTTTAATCTAGTACGTCTTGTATGCACTCCTTTGCCTAAAGGTGAGTTAAGATTTCTTGAAGAAAGGCAAATAAACAGAAATGTGCTACCTGATGTCATGCGAGGCCTCATGTCTCATGTTCTGTTTCACAGCCAATACTTTGTGTCTGTAGGGGAGTTGTCTTGAAACTGGCTTTTAAGACCATGTTAATTTGCTCTGAATGTGGCACTTCGAAGAAATCTGTGCACTGTTGACTCCTGGAACATCCATTGTATGGAGCGATTCCAGCAGAATTCAACTTGTTTCCTAAATAAATAAAAATATGGCCTCTTGGTGGAAATTCTCATTATATATTTATATTCTTATAGAAATATAATAGTGCATATATTGTCAATTATGTGTTGATATTTGGGGATTGTGAACCTTGGAGCTCTTCTCTTCCTGAGCACTCCCAGCTCTTTGATTGTCTCTCACAGTAACATGCTGTTGTAAAAGCTGTGTCAATGGTTTTACAGAGGATAGATGTACATGGATAAAGTAGAAATCCTGATGCATTATAGCTTTTTGATCAGACGGTTTTCCAGTGAATAAAGAGCTCCTTCAGATCACTCCATCCTAGGCATCTCCTCTGGAGGAAAAAGTCTGGTGGTAACTCCTGAGCTGCTCAGCCGAGACTTATCATCAGTTCAGTTTGGCAGCGCCTGGCACTTAGTTCAGATGCTCAAGGATGCTCCAGCTTTGCTCTGCACTTGCACTGCTGACCCCAGCATCCGCCAAACTTTTCCCCGGGCTTTGATTACATTTCTAGGCTCAGGGCCCCTCTTCTGATACTTGATTTCCTTTGGCCTCACAACTTCATCTTTCGGAAAGTGTTAGCTCAATCTTTTGCAACCACCCTACTTCACTGCTGCAGATTTCAGCTTCCAGAGAGATGTGCAGGCTCCCCATAACACAGAGATTTGAGAACCACAGAAGCCAGCTGAGGAAGGAGCCCCGTAAATGATGCAGGGGGCTAATGTCTGCTTTGTTTCTTTGTGTTTGGCATGTTCAGCTGGACAGCCTCCCCTTCAGGTAGGCACATAAGTTAGATCGTATTTCATAGTTTCCTTCAGACAGAGATAAATGCTTCTATGTTCCAACAGTCTCAAACCTAACAGTCAGGGAACACACTTGGATGAGACCATTGGATGTGGGGCAAAGTCACTGTGGAGATACTTAACAGCAACTGGCAGAAATACAGGTGCAGCACAAATACAGCTTGCCCTCAGCAAGAGCAGCTTGGATGCCTGCATGGCATCCTTTAAGTGGGCTCTTTAAGGTCAAAGCTCAAGCAGCAGAAAAATCTTCTGTAACCTTTCAGGAGCAACAGCAGCAGCGTGTAAACCCTGCAAAACATACCAACCAAGGTCCAAGACTACATTGGAGAAGGGCAGAAAAGCAAATCAAAACCAAATCAAACCCAGCCCTGGCTCACCCCACCTGCAGAACTGTGACTACCAGCTATGATAGGTTGAATGAGTATTTAAGGAAGTTGGATTCAGACCTATTAGGATTCATTACTTGATGTTGAGATGTTCTGTGAAGGCTGATGAGCTGAAGTAAAAGGCTTGGGTTTTTTTGGGATGAAGAGGCTTTAAACTGGCTTAAAGTAAGTTAACCTGATGATGGTGTAATGGAGCAGGCTGAGCTCTGCTCTTGCTGTGGTTTAGAGCTTGCTGAACTAAACTTGTCTTTGCTAGCAAATGTGGTATCACAAGTGTTTTGTCTGCTATGCTGAAGTTCCCATACTGGGGTAATGCTAAGGAAGGAGCAAATGCATTCCAACTTACGGGTTGCAGCTGCAGTTTCAGGGGTCTTTTTTAATTAAGGAGAACATTATTATCTTGGTGGGGTTGCTTATGAAGAGCCTAAAATTTTGAAGTTAAGAGTTAAGTTTCTTACTGCAATGGTGATGGGTGGCATTTTGTCTCTCCTTCAAGTTTATATTAAAATATGTAGGCAGATATAACTGTAAATTGAAAAACTAGGTGTGATGGTCTAGCTGATCCCTGTGAAAGCCACCATCTCCATTGTCCTCAGAAATGATGTTTCTCATCAGCTTGTTCCCCAAGAAGTAGCATGACTTGGGGCAATGCGTTCTCCGTAGGCAGATGCAAGTGCGGCTGTGCTTTACCTCTGGGCTTTGAGGTATGTCTGGTTTGTAGTTGCAAGAGCTCATGTGTGTGAATGTGCAAGGTGTGGAGTGGTGTAATCAGACCTGGCCCTAGAAGGACCAATCATGCAAGTGATGCTGAGCCAGGAGTGCCCGGGCAATCAAAGCCCAGTGTTCAGTAACTTTAAATGCTGCACAGATGTGAGACTACCCTGATTTGTGATTCATCTACTAGTAATCCCAATGCAGACAGGTCACAGATGTGGTGGTCTAAGAGGCAAATCATGAAGTCATTACAAAGGAAATACGTGGATCAAAGAATAGTGCAGGTTCTTGCCAAAATATATTTATGAAGTGATGGCTTTCAGCTTTCAAATGCTGCTACATGAAGTGTTCCAATGCACCAGTGGTACTCAAGCTTTGTCCCTAAGGGGCATTCTCTGTATGCCAGTTATTCCTCTCCACCCATTCTTTGTTATGATAAACTGTGGCATTTTGTATTCTAATCCAAAAAAAATCAAAAGCTCTCTGCAATTTTCCTGGCTGGGACGGCTTCCAAAATCCTACGAGAGATAATACAGAGCAACAGATAGCACTTAAAGCTCCTGTCATATGGCACTGCAGGGTGAGCATTATGCAAGCAAAAGGAACTGGGAGACTAACCTAATGAACAGCTGCTGAGCTCTGTGTAATACAGCTCCCTGGAGCACAACTGGAGATAACAGAATAATTGGCTGCAAATAGTGCTGCCCAAATACAGGGCTTTTTTTCCTAAGAAATGGGGAAAATTACTTTACATTATTCAATTAGCTCCTGGCAGGCTGGTTTTGGTAGTGCTTTTGACTAAAACAAATGCACAAGCCCATACCATCTGAAGCACTAGGTTGTGGTGACAGAGACTATGGGCCACCATATCGACATGTGACAATACGAAAATATTGGATACCTCTCAAGTTCTGGTTAGAGATGCACAGATTACCTCTTTATTAGGATAATATGCTGTGAGAATACCTTGGAAGTACAGATGTCAGAAATCTCTTAGTGGTTTTTTGAGCTCTGGTCTGCAGAGGTGTGACTGTCATTCCAGAACTTTTCTCAAAGTACCAAAATTTGGAGGTGGGGAGCGAAAACCCAGATATCAGTTGAGCTGGCACTGCTACAAATAACATATGCAGCTATCTTAATAATACAGAAATCCTTGCTATCATGCTCTCCAGGAGAATAAAATGCTGGGTTTACAATTGGGAGTCTTTTTTGCACAAAGGAAAATCTGCTTTTAAAAGGGAAATAAATATATTTTGCCTTGAAGAGCTTTCTAACATCCCTTTCTCTTCACATCTGTGGTAGCAACAGCAGCAGATAGCTGTGCTGAGTGGTTTGGAAGTTCCTAGACGACTCTTCCTGTACAAAGGGAGGAGATATGTGCTTGGGGCTGGAAGAGCAGACCAGCATCTTGAGCTGGGCACAGGGTGGAAAGTGCCAAGAAAGCAGCAGTGCCATTGTGTCCCCTAAAATTCAACTTGGATTAGAGCTGCTCAAGACAGTTTGCCTTACCTGGCAGCAGGCTTCAGGCAACCACAGATCACCTGGGCTTTTTTTGGCTGCTGTGGCTCACTTGCCAGCCTACCCTTCCCGGGAGCGTGATGCGGAAAAGAGTAGTCATCCAACATGGCTCCTGGTCCCTATGTATGGCCTGAAGGACCTCAGGCTCTTGTCTGTTTTCTGGCAATATCAGACAGAATAGTTATCTCTGAGGGATGGAGATTATACCAACAGATTGAACTCCTCAAGCTATTGAGAGGAGGCCCAGACAGTGGTTCAAATGTTTTTTATGGTCCCAGGATACTGCAAACAAGTGGACGTGAACTCTTCCAGATGCTGTATGTTGGCCGAGTTGCTCCATCAAAACTGATGGTTAAATTCACTGGTTTCATCAGAGTCGAGCTAATGCATCATCTCCCTGAATCATATATCTGGTTTAAAGCTGCTGCTTACTCCTATGCATCACCCTCAGAAGCCACTTTTTGGGGTGATCAGCAGAAAGGAGCTTGCTTTGACTGAGTATCTTAATGTCATAATTACACTGGCATTTTACCATTCTTCAGGCAAATAACTTCACTGGTAATTAAATAATGAAAATAGCTTATTCTTTCACAAAGGGTGCACCCCTCAGGTCTTGTGTTGCATAATTGGATTAGCAAATTGGCTGCTCGCCTACTTACAGCAGCATTGCCTACCTGAGAGAGGAACTGCCAGGATGCCCTGCCAAAGCCAGAGGAGAGAGGGAAGGGAAAACTGGGTGTGTGAACAGCCATGGGGCTGCTGGGGTAATAGCCTGCCAGAGGTTTTTGATAGTTACCTTTGTAAAATTAGGTATTGGAGGCTAAAGTTGTATTTCTATTACTGAGGGTCTGCATCAGCAATTTCCCCTTCAGGTTGCTAACTGTTTCAGAACATATTTAGCTCCTAATTAATTTGTGACTTATAAAATAAGCCCTAGCCCTCTGAACTATGGGTTTGGAAATCATGATTTGAAAGGAGTTCTTAGGGCACTGTTGTCTTTACAGTGAAGATTAGTCTTGAGATCAGGTTGGTGTGCTGTAACTCAGAAACTGAGACGGCCTAATGCCATGTCCTCTACAGGCTTTTTGCATAGATTTAGGTCAGTTAATAGCTCTATACCTCTTCAGAACATGGGGATAATGTTCTTATCCGTCTTTCCTACGTTTTAAATTGCTGAGTGGATTGTCTGTTGCTTGAAGGTTTTGTGATAAAGCATGCATGACAAGAGGAGAGGAGGCAGTGTATTAGGGAATGATTGAACAAATATTAGCAATACAACCCTAATTCCTGTGTATTTAATTTTGTTGCACTCATATTCTTTTAATGTAGCTGCATCACTGATTTAGGTCTATACGTGATAATTAATTCTTATTTATAATCCATTCCCTATCTGTCTACGTGCCTTGTTTGGCTTTTCTCCTCAGCAGCAATCTTTGCTGACACATTTACAATGACACTAGGCTGTTTCTTTAGCTGATGTTACCTCCAATACTCTGTGAGCTTTGAGCACCTTGTGGGGTTTTTCCCCTTAGCCTTTGTTATTTGTTCTTATCAGCATCAAGCTTTTTACTGCCCATTACTCTAAATATTTTAGATCCCTCTGAAATGCTTCATGTTCTGTCCTGAATATACTTAGTAATCCCCAGAAGCAAATATCTCTCCTTCACACTTCATCCATCTCTTTCAATGAAAAAAATGGAAAGCATTAGGCTTGATTTCCAAAGAAGAATATTTATCTTCCCACTTGCAATAGTTTTGTGGAAAATTGAGATCATAATGCTCTGTTCTTCGTGATCACTTAAATTGTTTTTTCCCGGATACAGATGTAAAGGTTGCTAGTTTGTAAGTGTTTGGATGATATCCTCAAGGTTATGTTAAAATACAGGTATGGTACTTGCATTCCCTAGTTCCCTGCGACAATGTCTGTCTTTCATAAATACTCTATTATTTTCTGTGAATTATTAAGCTACTTCATTCTTAAACCTCATGGGTATGCAGTCATCTTGGATGGTAACGCACTGCAAAAAGCTGGAGAAGTTGGTAACCTCTTGGGGTATCCACAGTCAGCCTCTTTGCACAGTAAGATAGAGTAGTAATAGTAGAAATGGAAATGTTTCACCTAAAAATTGGGAGCAGAATGGCATGTGAGTGCAGGCGAAAGATGTAACCTATTTAAAGGCAAAACTGAACCGACTTCAAATGCAGCAAATATCTCGCCCCGCCTCTGTGCCAGCAGCTTTGTGATTTCCCTATTCTTAAGCCTTGTTCAAGCCTCCCTGGGGGAGGAGAGTGAACAGAAATTATTCTGAAGTAAAAGGCTGTGCACAGCTCTGAGCAGAGAATTTTGTGAGGCTTGTGAGGGGGGCGTTTGTCAGGGTAAGAGTGGAAAACATTTTTAGTTTCACTGGTTCAGTTTCAGTTCTGATTTGCCACACAAATGTTCCCAATCTTTGGTAAAACTGCTTTTACAATTATTTTTAACTGCCTTTTGTGTCACCTGCTCCCGGAGTGAGGAGTGGTGGCAGTTGAGTACATCGTACTGCTGGCAAACCAGGCAGTACTCACATCGATAAAAGCTTTCTGAAGAAAGGTCCAGATTACCAGGGCAGGTTGACTGAAAGGAGGGAGAAAAGGCTTTGTTGCACAAACATTCCTGCAACTCTCCAGCTGCTGCTGTGCGCAGCAAGGGGAAAGGCTGCACTCCCTGGGATATGATAAGTATTGCCAAGGAAAAGCAAGCTTGGGACATTAGTTCTTTTCCAGATTGACTTCTCCCCTCCTTGGGTCAAACATCAAAGACTCTATGCAGAAAATGGCATTTGGTTGCCAAGACCCAAGGTGGCATTTGAAGTTTTACTCTGTCAGATCTAGACACAGACAAACATATCTGTAGCAGCACTTAGTCCCCCCGCCTCCTCTTTTTCTTGGACTTCTGTCATGGTTTAACCCAGGACAACTTCTAATAGCTAGTAATTGTTGGTAATTTACAAACTGCTCCAATATTTTGGAACTGGTCTTGCATCTGTCAAGCCCTGAAAGATACTATAGATGCATCTGTACTGTATAGATCCATCCAGATACTTTAACTAAGCTCATCCATGGAGCATCACGGATCTTTCTGCAGCCAGAGACTGCAAGCATTCAGAGCAGCTGAGGAGCTTGCCCTGTCAGTCTGGAATTGGCAAATGATGAAGAAACAGAAAAACTAATGCCATGCTTAGCAAGGAAAGAAGCTGCACATCATGTTTGCATGTGCAGTCCCAAAGGACCGAACACGTGGTTACTGTGTAGAGCCAAGTGAATCCAACTTTCTGTCAGCAAGACTCACTTGATTTGCTCATGCTGAAGAACTTGTTTGATGTCCTACCTTTTGCATCTTCCAAAAGTTGTTTCTTAAATGCTCTGTATGGGGGGTTGTTGGCTGATAATGCTGCA
Source organism: Loriculus beryllinus (assembly GCA_039877255.1). NCBI lineage: Eukaryota > Metazoa > Chordata > Aves > Psittaciformes > Psittacidae > Loriculus > Loriculus beryllinus. The sequence continues at coordinate 45,017 of JBCJKH010010279.1, read as the reverse complement.
GTTCAAATGCTTCATTTTACACACTCACAGCGAACGTGTCAGTCTTGGTTCAGGTTGTAGAAGTATTCAAATATAGCATCTAGTCACTGCTGAACAGTCTCATACATACAAAGATATAGGTTTGGTTTTCTTCCCCCCTTACTCTTGAAACTGTCATATTTTTTTCCTCTTACTGGTTTAGTAGATCTTAGGGATTTATGTGTGTGGTGAGTGGGTTTTTTACTTGTTTGTTTTTCCCAGAGGATGTTTTAAATCAGACACGAATTCCTGCTTTTCTGCTCTTGGCACATGCCAGGATTATCCTTCTGTCTTTTCTAATAGAGATGGCTATACTGTTTTATTTCTTCATTGTGCGGTAGCCCTGCCAGCCTGCTCATTGTGATACTCTGACAAAAGCTGACCACTGGGCTCATGTAAGGAGATGATCCCTCAGCAGCGTGCCAGTGGCCAGGCTGTGTGTTTAAGAAGGGAAACGTAACTGTAAACACCACTGACTTAAAATGGTGATGGTGTTTACTTTTTACATTGGAATTTCACTTTCCCCTCATTAATCTAATTGCTGTTGCCTCTCAGGCCAATCTTGTTGACTCTACAAGCTACAAAGGAAAACACCAGAACACTCTTACTGGGCTTCAAGATCTGATTCTTAGGCTCCTTTTGGTATGACCAAGAAGCGTGTTGATGAGGGGGGTGAAGATGGCAAGGAGACGCGCTAGAGCTGAGCAGCTCCTTGGAGGTACTTGTGTTGTAGCCTTGCTTGCAGAGCACGATTTCTCCCTTACATGATCGGAAGTGATGAACAGCTTCCTCCAGCAACACCTCCTCCTCTCTCTTCTCCAGACCAAAGCATGTGTAAAAACTACACAGAATAAGGAGTCTACTCAGCATAAACGGTCCCCCTTCCAGCAGAGGTTTTCAGGAGGGATGCACAGTGCAAGGTTTGTTCAGATCACTGCCACAAGCCTATGTTTCCCAGTTCAGGAGTCTAAAGGCAATTCTCATAGGGGAGACCCTTCTTCAGAACTGGCTGCGTAGCAGTCAGCCTTCAGACTAAGATTTTCTACAGCCTGTTCCTGGAGGATTTCTGTGTCCTGGTGTCAGCACGCACAGCACCTGTGCTTGGTACCGCAGGG
>JBCJKH010010279.1:26218-43825 GCA_039877255.1 Loriculus beryllinus | reverse complement strand
GTGCCCCTAAAGAACAGCAGCTCCATTTATTGATTCCAACAGCTTGTTCCTGAGCCTTATCAAGAAACATGGATCTCCTGTACATATCAAGATTGCTGATCGATATGCATCACTGCTTCTCTGCAGACTTAGTGGTATCACAGCTCCCTTTAGGTGCTTCCTGGTTTTGCAGTGGATAAGAGCTTGTACAATATTATTGTGCTACTATCTCAACTGGCCACTGGATTGCACCATTGCTCCAAATAAATGCATCTGGAAGCAATGTAGCATCTGAGAGCAGAGACAGCTCTTTATATAAATGCCTTTTGTGTTCTCACTTTCCAAAGTCCCTCTGAGAGAACAGCAGCAACATACTGAACTTGCTACAAGGTAATCAGTCTTTGATCAAACTCATGTCTTTATTTTGAGGGTGGTGAGACACTAAAACAGGTTGGCCAGAGAAGATGTGTCTGCCCCATCCACAGGTTGGATGGGGCTTTGGGCTGCCTGGTCGAGTGGAAGGTGTCCCTGCCCATGTCAGGGAGGTTGGAACAAGACTAGCTTTAACGTCCCTTCCAACCTAAACCATTTTATGATTCTATGATTTGAGGGCTGATGGGAACTGAGAAACCTGACAACCTTAGCACCCTTTTATTTCCTTGGGACCTGGATCCTGTGGCATACTCAGCCATGCACAGAATGGGGATGAGCTGAGCAAAAGCTGCTGTGTGGCATTTCAGAACACCCCATCCATGGTCTCTCATCTCATGGTGGAGGTGAGAAACTTGAGCAACTCTGAGAACTAATTGCTCTTTTGTAAGACATTGGTGAGAAGAAGGATAGCAGGATAGCAGCAGAAAGGCAGAGTTCAGGCTGCCCAACACAGCCAGCACAGCAGGGCCATTTCCTGAGATGTGGAGAGCTGGGATGTAGAAAGCCTTTTTAATGAGCTGGAGCAAATAGCTCTTGTAACAACTGTCTTGCTATCATACCACACATCAGCTTTCTAACTCTAGGTATGCCTGGAGTTGCTGATGTCTTCATGATACCCCAACTCAGGAGCCAGCAGCCTGAGACTGGAGCACTGCCACAGGGCTGCTGAAGCTCGATAACTACAAGATCCATTTCTGCAGAGAGAGCAGATTACCCTCCTACAGATTTGGACCTGGGCTCCTACACAGCAATTCTGCCACAAGTACTCTGCAAGACAGGGACCATCAGTGTCCAGGTCCACCAGCAGGCTTCCTCTGAGGTCTTAAGGGGGGCTTCCCCAAACCTGACCTGCCACAGCTTGTGCTTATACTGGAGATCTCTGGTCATCCAGCCAGTTAGATCCTTCTTTGTCTTGCCTTGGTGCTATTCAGTTGTTGCAAGTTTCCAGTAGACCATGACTTTCTGTGGTGACTTTCAATTGGCTGCCTTGCAGCCATAGTTCATATCCTGCTGTTCACCTGAAAGCCACAGTTTAGGCATTTCTCTGGCACATCAAAGTGTCTAGGGAAGGCCCTCCAGCCTCCTCCACAGGTCCCAAGCAGAGTAAATGGGCAGGTTACATAGAGGCTGGCATGGAATCAAGAACTGAGGGCCAGGGTGTCCTGAGCAAGGCAGTCTCTTGTTCCTTTCTGTGTGTGGGGTTTTCAGGATGCACAATACTGTCAGTAAGCTCAGAAGCACTTTGCCTCTGAGAGGCAGCCTCCCCTGCTTTCCCTGGGTTCAAATGGCATGTATTTCCTGTAAGCAGTGGAGGTAAAATGTAGCCGTAAGGCAGCTGACTTCTCCAGTTCACAACATCTTTACTTGAAATGCGTTGTTCTGTACCTACTAATGGTGTATGTGAGGCTCAGTGGTCTGTATTGGGCTTTCTGCCTGGCACAGCATTTCAGCCAAGTGCTCAGTCTTCTTTCTTTCTGTGTGCCTGTGCCAGAGCTGTGCTCGCTTCTGGACGTCTAGGCTGGACTTTCTGTATCTTCCCATCTCATCTGTGCCCTGCTTATACTGCACAGCTCAGCACGGAATACAACCCATTTTCCTTTGTTGACACTGCTCCTCTCATGAGTATTAACTTGATTGCTTGTGTCTGAAATCTGTAATATTAACTGAGAACCTTTCAGAGAAAGCAGTCACCATCAAAGACCCTGAAATGCTGAACAAAACCTTAATGATGAGGAAAACCTTAGCATTGTAGGAAAAATGTCTTTACTGGAAGAGTTGTCAAGCATTGGAACAGGCTGCCCAGGGAAGTGGTTGAGTCCCCATCCCTGGAGGTATGTAAAAGATATCCAGATGTGACACTTAGGGACATAGTTTAATGGTGGACCTGGGAGTGCTGGGTTAACGGTTGGACTCAATAATCTGGAAGGTCTTCTCCAACCTAAACACGTCTATGATTGATGAGCCACCGTGGTGGCTTTTCTGAGATACGAGAAAGATGTAAGACTACTTGCACATAATTAGTACAGCTGTGGGCATGTGAGAAGAGATGGCACTGAAATAATGAGAATAGCTTTGCTTCGCTTCGCTTCAGGTGGTGCAGTGGGCCAACACAGCTAAGGGACACCCATTCACAGAGCATTCAAAAGGAGGAGCGATTATCATTGCATCTAGTGGTTTAGCTCACGTGTAGCTGGTCTTAAGGCAAGGCAGACCTTAAAACAAGTTCAGACTGAGGTGCTTAACTCATGTCTAGCAAGACATATTCATTGCTTTATCACTGTGCCTCAAGATCTTAACTCAATTAAAAAAGAACTTCAATAAAAGTCAGTGGAATACTTGTATGTATAGGGAATGCAGGAATGATTATCTGTACAATACAGTCCAGCACTTTAATTTTAAGAAATAAGACAGAGTATATATTTATTTCACTGAAAACCAGATATATTGTGGGAACACAGAAGTTAAGCTTTGTAGTCATTGTTGAGCTGTAATTTAAGATGCCCTAAGGAAATGCTGGGTTCAGAAAGAATCTGTCTTAAAAATATATCCTCAGCGTAGGTAGGAAGTAACTCAGCTTTACAAGCTGACAAATAGCTGTGATTGTTTGAGGTTCTTTGATGTAACTTTTCAGGCATTTTCAGGGATGCTTAGGATGATTCAATTATGCTTGCAAGAAGGTTTAACAGTGTGTTCTTGATAAAAGCTCTATGCTGTTCTTCCTATGTTACAAAGAAGGGCCTATGATACTTGTCTGACAAAAGCCTGAATTTAATATATATCTTGGAGCTTGAGATAATAGGTTTTGTGCTTTTATTTATATGCCATTAGTGTGGTAAGATATTAAATTGCATAGTAGCTGTTTTGGTTTGCGCACCTAGTTTAAAGGACAAAATTACATTTAACTTGCTGATATTGTTGGATCAACACATTTTATATACTGTGAAGGTGAATATTGTGCTCAGGATTTTTAAATCTTTAGGCATGAGGGGAAGGAAAGTATAGGTGAAGGCAAGGGTAGGTGTAGATCTCTGCTGTCATTTTACAGTATTTACAGGTAACTTGGGACTGCATTCTTGTGGCCTAGGCAGACTGTGTTATTACTCATGTCTTTTGGGAGTTTCTATTATTCTTCTTAGGTAACCAGCACAAATGATCCAGAAGTTCAAGGGTTTGTCCAAGGCTATAAAAAGAACTTATATAAATTAATGATTGAACAGATCGTTTCATAGTCCAGTGAGCACACAGTCCTCCAGGCTCAGGTATGAAGCAGAGAGCTAGGAAACGCAAATGAGACTGACAAGTTAAAGCCTGAGGACACTTGTAAGGGAATTGCACATCAGTGGAGAGAGCCTCATTCCTAGAAAACCAGATCTTGGTCCTCTACCCTTTCGCAAGTCCTTATTTTTTCTGGCTGTGCTGAAGGCTCACATCAAAGTAATAGCTGAATCGTCTGGTGCCATATACTTCTCCCAGCTCCACATGTTTGCAGTGTCTGGGCACCTTGGCTATTGCCTGCACTGTTTCTGCACTCAGAGTCAAGCAAATGGTCCAAACCTGAAGTAGCCCCTTAACTTTGCAGACAGCCTTTTCAGGCTCTTTTCTGCCCTGTGCTACATGAGGATGACTAGGAAGAGTACAGGATGAAGCCTTTCACAGATGGCTTTCACCAGGCTGGAGTGGCAGTGTTTAACAGTCTCAGTTCAGGAGGCGACATCCTACTTTCCAATGAAGGCCTTCCTTTTTTACACCCAGCGTAAGCTCGGAGTCATGTGTGCAATAGGAATGTGTAGAAATGTTTAGAAATATGATGAATGCTTGACACAGGCACTGTGGTTAAGTGACCTGGTCATATGAAGGTCAGTTATTAGGCTGCATGGAATTGTGTGGTGCCATAAAAGCCATCTTGCTTTGTACCTCCAAGGGAATTTACAATAGGATTTTTCTGGAAAGCACTTGGAAAAATACAAATAAATACAAGCACTTGCTGTACACTGGACTAAATAACAGTGTGCGATTTCTTTAACTTTGTGAACTGGAAGAAAAGGGCTTGTAATGGACAAGGACAGCAGTGTTTAATCTATGACCTTACAAGGAAAGCATAGCAGGAACATCGAATTTAACTCCCTTCGATGGACTTTGTGCAGCCAGATACCAGAAATGCAAAAAAAGGGACAGAATGTCAAGTGGAAGTAAGGCACCCCAAAAGCACTGGAGTAGGAGCATGCTGTGAACCTAAAGCTATGGACAGAAGACCAGACTTTATGTTGAGATTTTCAGACACCAAAAAGGAGCAGAGTGGCATTATTGCTTTATTTTCATCTGGAGTGGTACAAGTAACTCTCAGGTGGGATTTTTCTTTTCTAATCTGTAGGGGTTTGATCTCATTTCTCCATTTCAATTGAGCATTAATAGAGAGGAGACGTGTGGGTAAAGCCAGCAAAATGCTTTATTTTCTCTTTACAGATGTGAAAGCTGTTTTGAAGCAGGAACTGGTCAGTGTCTGATGGCTGAATGTGGGGGAGGTACAAGATGTGTAACTTCATTTCTCATTTCTTTGGTCTTTAGAGCCTTCTAAAATGTCATGTGCTCGATGAAGGGCTTGGCTGTGTTTTCCCCCTCTAAGAATCTGACTAACAAACGATTTGGGTTCCTCTGCAGTGCTGGCTCAAAGCTCTTCAATCTCATTATCTGGTTCTTAAGTCAGAAAAGAAAACACTTTTTGTGTTTATCATAGCTGGCAGGGGCTGGGTAGTACCATGAAAGGCTTTTTAAAAACAAACTGGCTGTTAATTAGGAGAAATATGTATGTCTGTCCACATTTTGTTTGAGGCAGGAACACCAGCTGCACACAGATGTGGATTCTGGGAGGAGTTTCTCCAACCACATTTCTTCAAATCATCCCCTTCCTCTCAGTCAGCATCCTACTCTGCTAATAGCTGTACTTTCACAAGACAGAGGTGTCACCAGAAACAGTCAAAGGTTTTTCTAGGTGATTCTTGAAGGGTAAGCTTTCTGCGGTGGAGCAAGAAGGGGAAGGAGGACAAGAGACACCCCATGAGATTGTGGTGGGCTCTGTGGGATCGCAGTGCAATTCATATTGAGATGCAAGATCCATAAAGCCACACATCTCTCCTCCAAATCTTTCTACGTAACCCACTTTACTGCAAATCTATCTCAAAAATACCGGCATGCTAAAATGAGCCATAATTACTGAGAGCAAATGTTTCCTAAAAATCCATGTGAAGACTAAAACCAAAATCACCTTTGGACAAGAAAGTTGCACAGCAGCTAACCTCCAAAACCATTTGATTTTATTTCCTTCTGTTGTTGTTTTTTCTTTGTCATTACTTTCTTTAAGTCTTTTGTTCACAATCTGAGAAGTTTTAGGGTACAGTATGCCCATAGATGAGGGCTGCTGCATGGAGTGCATTTCTGCTCAGAGCCTTAGACCCTCTCCCATACCATTTTCTTCTTCCATTCTCTTGCAAGGACTCTTTTCCTCCTTTCCAAGCTTTTTGACAAGTCGGAATTGCCCTTCACTCCTTTTTTATTTTTTTTCCTTTTTTTTGGCAGTGGAGGGGAGTGTGTTGTATTTGGTGGCAGTTTTTGAGGGGTTCTTTTTGGTTGGTTTTGTGGGGTTTATTTTGACTTAATACTGAAATTGTTAAGGTTTCACCAGAAGACAAGGTGCTTCAGAATGGATGAGGATATGGCTTTCAATAGCTACCATGTTAAGCAAAAAAGGCATTGCCCTTTTGAGTGTTATGTCTCACACTATACTTCGGTGAGTATTATCAAGTACCCACACATGCCATGCTCTCTAGAGACATATCCCTAGTTCTCAGGCTTTAGCTGCACAGGTGTGGCTTTGAGATGCACACTGTCACGTGCTGACTCATTTACGTCCAGCTACAGAGCAATGCCATGATATTTCTAGCTGTTAAATGATGATGCCTGGTGCCTTGTGCCCTGAGATCACTGGTGCTTGTCTCTGGGCATTCATCTGCACAAAATGAAAAGCTCTCTATAAAGATAAAGTAACACTGTCAAGAAGTGACAGTGTGGGAGACAGACTGCAGGGAGGGAGAGATAGTATCAAATCCTGATTCCCTTTTGGATTGTCTCTTGCTATGTGCTACACAGCCCTTCCTTCAGCCCTTTAAATATTTGGCAGCAAAATACCATGTGTTGAGATTATCCTTGTGTAAGGACATCTCTTGCACACAGACTTTTTTGTACCAGTAGAAAACATCGTAAAAAAGGCTTAGTGACTTTTGACGATTACTGGGGAGGGGAAACTATTTTCCATCAGCATTACATTAAATGTCAAGCAAACAACCACAGAGAACTTGCTGACAAACACTTCAAGGATATGGGTGGTTTTGTTGTGGTTTTTAGCTTGGGGTTTTTTTTCCCTTGGTGTGAATTCTGCCCTTTGGGAGGAAGAAGCCAACATGATTTTTTTTCAAAGGAGGACAAGCAGAGTGGCAATCTCACTTCCACAGCTCAAATTCTATCAATCTAACATAACACGAGAGGCCTTTTTTTCCCTTTGACCTCCCTGCTGAGGTGATTTCAGTAACTGTTGGTTGTGGATCTCCTGGTGTAGACTGTAGCCTTCTATAACTGGATTGATGCCAAAAGAGATTATGTTCAACATATTTCAATTATCCAGTTGCTATCATACTGATTACTTAGTCCCTGAGCCAAAGCTTTAGATGCTATAGCCAACTTGACTTCTGTAGGTGAGGCAAGTAACTATTTATTGTGCGTGGAAACACTAAATTGATTTACCAGCCATTCACCTTCTATTCAGAGCTGTTATGTTCCTCCAAATGGTCAGATGAATCTTCAGAAGTACAGAAAGCGTGGCAGTTGTAGGCTGAGGTTAGCCTTTGAGAAAGCACAAGCAGAAACAGAAATGGGTTAAAACCATACTTTTCACATAGTGTTGGGTTATGTTGCTCTGTTAAGAGTAGAAAGTAAATTGACATGTTAAGGTGGGAGGTACTTTCACAAAAACTACCAAATGAAACCGCTGCCTTGAGTTTGAATGGACAGTACAACATCTAGAAGAAAAAAATAATATTTTATGCTTTTCTACAGTCATGAACCAAAGCATATAACGATGGAAGTTTCAAAAAATTTTGGCTTCATCCTGCGCTGGTTCTCTTGAAACCAGCAGGATTTAAATGGCCACTGTGCAGGGGAAGAAAATCGCATTCTGTGATGTTTGTGCAAAGAAGTGTGCAAGGAGCCCAGGGCAGAGGTGAAACCTGGGAAACTTTGTCCCCTACTCCATTAATTCATTCCACCTAGGTAGCACTATTAACACGCCAGCACTAACATAAGCATCCAAGAATCTACTCAAACTACAAGTCTCCAGTGCTCCCTGCCTGTATGGACTCATTGTTTTCTAAGCAGCAGGCATGTTTTTGATCTTTGTGTTGTGGCTTTTTGTAAAGCACTATTTATCTCTCTTAATACGCTTCTTCCTCTCTAGAAAACTTCTTAAGCTGTATCTTTCTTTCATCACCAAAGCAAGAAAGATGCAATCACCTTCTATCTCTAGTTATACTTCTCACACTTCACCTTTAAGAAGCAAAAGAAGTTTTCTATTTTAGAGTCATAGAACCATTTAGGTTGGAAAAGACCTTTAAAATCATTGAGTCCAGCTGTGTTCAGAACTTTGTTAGGCAATTCTTTGCCTTTGGTATCTTTCTGTCCCCTGAAAGGAAACAGATAAATCCTCTGATTGAAATGGATGTGATATCTGTGCTCAGCTTGTGGGAAGCAGAAAGATATGTATATACTCTTCAGTATTGGCCTTCACCGTGTATTACCCGCAGAAAAAAGAACGTGAACAGCAAAGCAGGGAATCTCTCAAGAGGGGAAATTACCAGAAACTCTCCTAACTTCGATAATTATTTTGTTTTAGACCCAGGAGAGAAAGAGACCAACCACACAATATTGCTGTGGCATTACTACTGTAACAAAGGGGATGGCACCAATTTCATTTTTCCACATTGAAAGAATATTTTTTAAAATGTCAAGGTGTGTGCAGATGTTCGACTTCTTTGGTCTAAATGATGTATTTCAGTCAGGCCTTGCATGCTCTTTTTCTTTATTTGCATTGCTGTGGAGCTCATCCTCCAGGATGCATAATACTTGGCTGGTGATAGGTGATGGGAGCGCATGTTTCCCTAATCACTACAGAGCATTAAGGGCATCTCAAAGGTGCTACAGCACTGAAAAGGAAAAGCAAAAGGAATAGCCTGTTGTTACTCATGCAGATTTCTTCACCTTCGAAAGACACTGTATTTGCGACTGTTTTCTACCTCTAAACAGCTTTTCTATAGATTTTGTTGCTGTTTGCTGTTATTTATAACAAGGACCCAACTCTTCCCTTAGTATCTTTTAATCAAAGTCTTGTAGACCAGAAGGAAAATTTTACTGTTCAAAGTGTGTAATTTTTCTTAACACTTAGAATTCTGATTTTGCCTGTACTTTATTAGTTTAGTTTGTGCCAGACCAGGACAAATTGAGCAAAACTGTTGTTAACTCATACTAGCTGAATGAAAATAAGACAAAATAAGCACCCAGGCTGCCTTTTTCACAGGTTTGACTGAATCTTTTTAAAATCATACATCTTGGCAAACCTTATTTAACTGAGACACTGAAGAGTGAAAAGCCGGAGCCTAAGTTGGAGTCCGGATTTCATTGCAGTATTGAGGCCTGGCTACAGACAGGAAAGCTAAAAACACAGCATCAAAAAGCTGAGAAGAAAATTAGAACAGAAGGATTCAGTTTATATATTTATAACATAGGTTGTTATAAATAGTTTTGGGTTTTCTCTTCCCTATTAGAAAATGTTTTCTGTATATTCTTGTCTTGCAATTAAATGATGCTTCCTTCCCACTCCTGCAAGTTTTTTCCTCCTCCAAAGCCACAGAGCCTTTGACCTTGCATTCGGGAAATACCAGCTGAGGGTTTTTTAGTCTCAGTGTAAATAGCTGAATTCAGGGCTGTTAATTTTTTTCAGCTTTGTTTTACAAGATTTATAGACATGGAAACATTATGGCATATATAAACACTGAGATCAGTTCAATTGTCCTTATCTTTTTGTTTAATAAATAGAGTGTTAACTCTGCTTTGTCAGGTTGGGGTATGTGAATGCATGTGTGTGACAGGAAATTCAATGAGCTGCTGTGCTGAGAGCAGCAGATTATTTTTTCTCTTCTCCAAGCAAATAGCCGTGATTGCAGTTCATCCACACACCCCAGAAGAAAGAGTACAGGCTGTTAATGTGTGTCAGAGCCTGCATTTCCAGTTTGTTGCTTTGACACCTGACATGGACAGAATTGTGCAGTGGTTTAAAATTCGTATGTTGGGCTTTGAGCAACATTCACTGCCACAGTGATGCTCTCTGCATGCTGTTGGCTGTTAGCAGCTGAATATATTAACTCTACATTCACCTAGTAGATCTTGCACAGAGGCAGATTTACTCAAAAAGCTAAAGCAGAATTTTGTTTATTGACATAATATTAGACTAGGCATAATTTCAAGTTTTCTGAAACAGATAATAATGACACAAAACAAACTACATTTTTAAGGCATAAAAAAGCTATTAGCATGTTAGAATTTTAGATGGTGGATTTTAGATCTTGAGATGTAAGGTGCAGTACAAATGTTATTATTACTTTATTTTTTTAGTAATGCTATGTGCTTTTATGGGGAATGTGGTTAGAAAATTGAGATCTGGTTGAATTCCAGGGCTTTCCTGAAGTTCAGGACTACTCAGTGAAACCCTTTACTCCCATGCCTGGAAACACATGCATTAACTTCTTTATTCAGCTTTGGAGATTGCTTCTTCATGTATTATTTTAACATCTGATTGACACTTCTGGTTTTACTGGCCCCATTGTATCATGGGCTACATGTAGTCTATTTTATTTGATTATGCTAGAGGCCAAGATCTGCTTGATTTCTAATTTCATCTGGCTTTGTTTTCTATAAAGCAAAATCGAGCTCAGTCCAGTGAGATGCCAGTGAAGGCTATTTAATTTTGAGCAATGGTTTCTACCTTGCAGTACTGAGGCCACCTGCCACGTGATAGAGTAAAATGCAGACAGTCTGGATGGCACAGCAGTAGTCTTTTTCCAGAAGTTGTTACTTCAATGTTAGGGTGAGACTTCAGCAGCGTTATAGCAATCCCTCTATTACTGTCTTCTGGAACTGCTCTAAAAGGTGTGGGGTAAGCAGAGCATGAGGGGTGCCATCTCTCTCCATCGAGCAAAATTCCATCCAGCTACCATACATTACTTGGAAGTAACTTGAATCAACAGTCCCTCCCTTCAATCATGTGGTGGTGGAGAAACACTAGTGGTGAGAGCAAGGCAGCGCTTTCAGTGAACAGAAATAGGGAAAGCAGGAGCCCACAAACACCTAACAGCTCTTGCTGAGGTTTCTTTCATGTCATGCTACCTGGCTGTTTCTCAAACCCTACCTCTTATTCTCCTAATACTTATTTCTCCAGAGTTCCCTTTCTTTGTTGCTTTGATCTCCATACACCACTTCACCTCCAAAGTAAACCCACAAGAGGAAAAAGTAATAATCATAGAGTTGATACCTGCCGTCACCTTGTCTATTTAGCCTAGTGGGTTATAAATGTGTCCTGCTGAGTACTTTGCAAGGTAAGGATCTGTCCCTGAGTGCTTGTTAGCCACTGCTATACTAATGTTAATTTAAAAACTTTATGCCAGCTGAGGATGTTGCTAGTAGCACTAATTGGTGTAACTTGGCTTCCCTCACTTTACGCGACGGCAATTGACAGTCTCCAATGTTTAAGATCACTCTACTTGTAATGACACTTCATGAAACATCTTTGTACAACCTCTCACATCTGCCAGAAGCATTTGCAACGTCATCAGAAAACCTCCTCTAACTTTTGATCACGGTAATGATGCATTATATATTCCAGCAAAGAAATTTGCTGTTCTTAAATAGGTTTCAGAATAATGTTGGCTTTCATTGTACTCACTTCTCTATTTTTAAAGATTGCTTTGCACAACAAATATCCCTAGAACAGCAATATATGAACAGAGATTAATGTTTTACATACTGGGACAAGTCACTTCAACTATGCCTGTGTCTTGCCAAAAAAATAACAAAGCTAAATGAAATTGATAGTACGGAAATGATAGCACACTCTTCTCTTGCCAGATGCACATTTCGAGCCCTGTGTGCCCTCTCCTACAAACTACGGAGTGCTCAGCAAATCACATTTCATCTTAAACATGGAAAAAGATTCAGAGACTTGGGGATCTTCACCTTAGTGAGAGACAAGGCATTAACATAAATGAACAGGACAAGCCCAATATTTCACTAGAATCTATGTAACATATGAAGGATGGATGCACTTCAGCTTTAAATAATTACAGACCACTTTCTCTTCATAGTTATTTAAATCACTTGAAAGATGGGTGAACTCAGTACAGGAGGTTTTGTTTAAATATAACTGATGATGAGTTACTTGAATTACTTAAGTAGGCTTTTGGTCTGTTCTTAACTTCCAGTGCTTTTCTCAAAGTGACCGATAATAATTTGCAGCAATGGATAGCAGCAATTCGTAGAAAGCCAGCAGGCAGTGCCATTGATTTTGACCTAAGCTTTCAACTGGTGAGCTACCAATTACTTCCATTAAGATTTCAGCTGCTCTCTGTGGAAGCACACATGATATTGGGTCTTTGGCTGTTTCAGATGGCAAAATAGCTGAAGTATCAATTCTCGTCTATTGATGAAGTTCCTGGGCAGTAGCTGCTGTAGTGCTGCTTCCGGAGCTGGAGACTTTTGATCATCCCAAGTGAAGAACTTAATGTGCATATATTGTTTAGCAGTAATACCTAATTGGTCATAGATACACTAGATACTTATGAATGAGTTTACACAGATGTAACAGAAATGTGCCCCAAAATTTCCCTCTCTTTGGCAAGGATGGATCAAATGTAAAGTTACATGAGGAAAAATATCAAAGCTTACCAGGCAAATCTTGAATTAAAATCTAATTGAAGTTCACTATACAATGCTTGATTATCTGCATAGGCTTAGAAATTTTAGTGCAAAGTGAAAGGCTTTTTTGCCTAAGTTTGGAGTCTTGCTTTTTGTTTGGCCTTTTTCCTCGGTGCCAAGGAATTTATTTAGCTTACAGCTTCTAAAGACACTGTATAAGGGGTTCTAAAACTACCTCTAACAGCAGTAAGCAGATTTGCAAAATCCTTTTTCTTCTGATGCAAAGATCTTCATCAGACATACTATTCAACTACTGGGAAAGCTATTTGTTGTTATCTGCTATCACTGGAAACTCCAGCTATCTTTATTGCTAGAATCAAACTTAATAAAAGAAATAAACTGCTATCGTACACTAAAATGCAGGCACGCATATAGGATAAGGATTAATCTTGCTTTAAGCACCAAAAAAATTATTTTAAGTTAATTCCTCATAATTTTATTGGTTTGGAGATTCTTGGTGGGATACGCTAGAAGATAGTACTTGGCCTGCACTATATGGAACACCTTCTATTAAGATAGCCTGTATCACTGCTGTCCCTGCTTTCTGTTTGATTCCTGTGTATTACTTAGACTGCAAATTCCTGGGGGCCTGGTTCCCTTCTGTTCTGCACTTGTGAAGATCCTAGCACAGAGAAGCCCTAGGCCTGAGTTTCTCCAATACATATAAAGAAATAAAAGGCTATAGCACATATAGAATATGTAGGATTTCCCTTGTAGTTTTGGGACTTTCTGGAGAAAGTTTCTGTGTACAGAGATTTTCAAGGCATTTCTAAGCTCTATACAGCTTTCTTGAAATTTTTCCTGCTTTATTTACAACAGCTTTTGGCTTTTTCATGTGCAGTGGTTGTTCATAGTAATAACCCCTAAGAGAAAAGGCAGCATAATGCTTCTGAAAATACAGCAGATGCGTGTAATATCCTTGCCCTCCCTACAGGGACTTCTGTAAACTGATTCCTTGCTACACTCAGCATGTTAACATCCAGGAGCAGAATATTGTTTGTGGAATTTATAATGGGACCAGGGATTCAAAAATTGATCTATGGGGTTTTATAACTACAAGAGCTCCAAACTATACGTTATCAAGCTGCCTCAACTTTGTTGGTTTTCAAACACAACTCAGTTTTGCATTTACAGCCTATTCTGAATATTTTTCACTTGGTACATCCTTAGGAAGAGGCTGTCAAGGAGAATGATTATCTGCCAAATACTGATGTATTTGGGAATATTCAGCACAAGTTTTGGTGTGTTATTTAAATGAATGACTTTTATTGTCATCCTTGAAATATGCATTGTCACTCTGGCAACAATGAGATGTATAAATGTACCAGAGGCAGGCAGAACAGCATACCTGATGAATGAGAAAAATAAATCATTAGGAAAGCCTGGGGTTAAAATAGAAGGGAAAGAAAATATCTCTTGCAGAGGGGTGAAGTGGGAAAACAGGTGTGTTCCATTTACTTGTGTCTTGGCAGATTTCTAGGAGTACATGAAAGGGCACAGAGTGAAAATATGCATGAAAAATGGAAAACTCCATGAAAAAGCACAAATTGCTTATTTCCAGAACTCAGTTTTTCTATAGCATTATTTTGTCTTCTCTAACTCCCTGTTATTTTCCACTGATTTCTCAAGCCTTCCTAGAAATAAAGCGTAGCCCCTTCACTGCTCTGCCAAGCTCTGTAACTGCTATAATTTTTCTGGTCCAGAAACTCCTTCTTCCTCATAAGCTCTTTGGTTATAAAGAATTATTTTCAGCCATGCAAAGCTTCAGTGGATGCCCACAATCTCTGCTGTTATATTCCTGCCATCTCCTCACCCTCTCTGCACACATGATGAACACTAGCTGTCAGCAGGCTTATTTCCAGTACATCAGCTCTAACATCCAGCTCTGTTCTAAGCTCCAACGTTCTCTTTGCATATAGTCCCTATCTTTTGGGGGAGGTATAAAACAAACACATTTCCCTCAGAAAATGAATGGGAGGCAGAATTGCAGCTAGTGTTTTCTATTTTCCTGATAAAACCATTATCATTTCAGTGAGAAAATGTACTTTTTTTGTCTTATTCTTGGGTTTTCCTTGTTTGTTTGGTTTTTTTTTTTTGTTTTTTTCCCCCAAGTGTTATCTTCAGATCATGACTAAATGGATGAAATTAAATGCTTTTCAAATCAATTTTTTTATTAAAAGCTCTGGTATTGGAAAGTGGGATATTTCTGTAATAGTGTGCAACTCTGAATCAATGTTTTCAAAAATAATGCACAATATCCGTTTGCTTTTCAATTAAATATGATTTAAAAATTAAAAATTTAAAAGTTATAAACTTTTACAGTCCTGTAACTTGGGAGAATTCCAATCCCAGTGCAAATCTGTGCAACATCTATTTTTAATATCTCTCTTTTTTCCTAATAACTTGCCTAGCTTTAATCTGTACTTTTGAGTTTTTGTACATGTGGTTATCAGTAGGGCTCTTGAGTATGTACAACTACAATATGTGAATCTGGTCTAAGCCTTTGTTTGACTTTCTTTTGCTGTTGTTGTTATTTGTTTTAATAACCCTAAACACTTTAGTGGAAATCCTGATTCTTGGTAAAAATGGCAGAATACATTATTTCTATTTGGATTAACACTCATTTCTATAGGTAGTTGTTCTCCAATAAGTCTATCAATACAGCTGAAGCAGTACAAGTTTTTTTAGTGTTAGCAAGTTGTTACATGTCATTTTCTTAGGATGCATTTCTGCCAATCAGGTATCTAAAAAAGGTTAAACACCATAAGCCTTTGAAGCTGGGGCATGTACTATGTACTTCCTATTCTTAAGGCAAAGAGCCCTCGTAGAACCACCATCTTCTATAGGCACTTGTTAATGGGCTGCTTACCTCAACCGTGTGGGAAGTCCCAACTCCACTTGTCACATGTTCAGCTAAGACCAGAGTTCTTTAACCACTCTGGACATTCTAAATCAATCTGCAAATATCTTGACTTCCTCTGCTGCACCTTGTCCTACAAAACCACAGGGCCCAGTATAGCTTTTTCTTGGTTCTTTTTTATTTCTCTTATGAATTATAGTTACTGTCCATGGTGGTCTAACTGCTTGCTACACACTCAAGTTCTCGATTTTCTCAGCTGCTATTCCAAGATCATTAGACTGTCTAGCATTGCTTTGGCAACTCATGTTATTTAGCTTTAAATACATATATTTCATTGGTTTATTAATGTTTCTTGTCTTCTAAATTCTCTCCTCCCCCTTTTTTAATGAAAAATTAATATACTTTAGGGCTCTGCAGGTGGGATCCAAATCTGAGAACTTGTATGACGGCATAACTGGGATTTGTAAATACTGTATTATTTGTCATATGTACTAGAAAAGCAGAACTGCCACTCTACCCCAATTATTCTTTAATCTAAAGCTTTCTCCAAATTACACATGCAGAAAGATAATCCATGGCCAAAATGTATGACAGGATAAAGGCATCATACAGATTTAGCAAAAATATTTTTGGGAAGATATTTTATTCTTCCCTTCAGAATCACAGTCTGGTTTTAGGGACTTGTCTTGTGCTCATCATGTACAGTGTTTATGCAATATGTCTTCTATGCTCATGCTTTGACGTGTCTTCCACATGGGACACCAGAAACTCATTCAGAGCAGAGGGGAGCTGGGCAGCCTGCGCTTCTGAGCTTTGTCCTTTTGTGTTATGTATTTTATCTAGACATGCTACTTTGAGATTTAGGCAATTCACCTTTTAGATATTTCTAGTGAGCAGTTCATATTTTCTCAACAGCAATCCTTTAAAACACTTTTCTAAATGATGGATTTGATCCCTGTAGTTCCTGAGAGCACTAAAGTATTTACCTTAACTAATCCCTTTTCAGGCTGAGGCTTCATAGGTAGGAAAACTAATGGGACGTGTGTAAGCATGCTCAGCAAAACATGCTAATAATTCCACACCACTAGACAGTAACTTGTCTTTTTCTTTTTGGTGAGGCTCTGAGAAATTTGCATATATTGTGGGACAGGGTAGTGTACAATGTAAAGAATGGGTCCTCTGAAGCTGCTGCTTGGTGTTTAAGTCAGCTCAAGTAATGAAACAAGGGCAGTAAAATCCTAATTATACAATATTAAGAGTTGTCTTTTCATGGTGTTTCTTCAGCACTGACTATTATTTCTTAATGATGCATTTGCAGAGGAGCTTGCTGAACTTCTTGGACCTAGCTCAGGCAAACTGCAGCACTACCAGCATCAGTGGAACTTTGCCCATCTAAATGAAGCCAGAGTTTTTTGCACCATCATCTGCAACATGTGCTGCTTGGACTGAAGAGAATTGCAGTTGTACACTGGCTTTTAAAAATATTTTCACTCTTGAAAGGAGCCTGATTGATGAAGAATATGAGCCACTGAATTACAACTCACCAGATTTTACTAAGAACACTCTAAATATGCAAATTTATGGGAGGGGAAGCAATATTCTTACTCCTATTTAGGATGGGTTTGATAGAAATAATTCTCTTGTCACTTGTTACAGAGAAGAATTATTAATTTTGCTTTGTCTGTAGAAAGGCAAAAGCCAGCAATCATGTTACAAAGTAGGTTGCATAAATTGGTTGATTTTCAATGCCTCTTTCCCCATCACATCTCAGGAAGAAGAAAAGATTTCTTAATGGTGCCAGGTTCTATTAGAAGTGTAGTGCAACATAGTTTTAATTGATGCATACCATGTCTTAGGAAAATAACAGGCAAACTCCCTGACCATTCAATTACCATATAAATAAGAATGCGCATATCTCCTCTCATATCAGCATCTTCCTTTTTTTTGCTATTGATGAAAATATGTTAATGGCTAAAAGCAGCTTTTCATTTGAATAATGACTTAATGCTTCTATGAATTTCAGATGGTGGATTAAGCCCTTTTAAAGAAAGTTTGCAATTTCCCTATAGTTCACCAGCTGCCTTTGCTCAGGGAAAAAAAAAAAGCAAATGGAAGACTTCAAACCTCAGCACCTGCTAGGGAGCTGCTGTGGTTTATAAATCTGTTTTGGAAAATGAAGCATGCAAGTTCTCAGCTGTCTTTTATTCATAAGACTAGCATTGATAGGAGAGAGGAAAAATCTCACTAGTGTGTGTTTTATGGTGTAG
>JBCJKH010010279.1:0-17457 GCA_039877255.1 Loriculus beryllinus | reverse complement strand
TGTTTTTCTCCTCTTCCTGCACCGTTCTTTTGAAAGTGAGTCCTTCCCAACCCCCCACCCCCCCCCCCCATTGTAATAGGTGGGTGTAGTTATTTTTTCAGCATTCTTTCTGTATGTGTTCAATTATATATTTGGCATATAGTTAAAATCTGTATCAGGATTCACATGCAGAAGTGGCTGGATTCATGCTGTATGTGAAACTTCTGACCTTTTCAGATGTCTGAGTGATGACCTAGCTGTTCTGTAGTTTTCCAGGAAGAAGGTGGCACAAAGTTTAGTTAAGCCTGATTTAACTCCTGGGGAGGCTGTGGTAGGCTGGGAGTTTAAACTGGAACAGGTTCCTCTGGTCTGCTGCCATTAACATTCTTGCAATTCCTTCCATTCAGCACCCCCTTCCAAGACCACCAAAAGGCTGAAATCCTTCAGGGCAGATATATCAGCTAAGCCTCTCTTCTTACACTTACAGGGAAGGTAGGCAGCTCCCTTGAAATCAAAGGGAATGGCCTCTTCCCAGTTAGATGCCTTTTCCTGTCCCACAAGGGTAACAGACTGCACAGCCAGGACTTTCCTGTCTTGACGCTGTATGTTGTACTGATGACCTTTGCTGGGGTTTTGGCATTTTTTTCCTTTTTAGCACAGCTAAGCTGTCAGCCTGTTATTCAGTCTTTGAGCTGAATGATAGCTCAACTTCTTTTCATCTAGTCTTTTACTTCTGCAAGTCCAACCTAGGTGGTCGGATGGAGGAGTAAAGCTCCTCATGGGGCAGTACTTGGGGCTATTGAAGGTAGGAGTCTTGCTTCTGTCATCAAAGCCTCTTCCAAGGAGGAGTGCCATGTGCTTTAGGGAGATGTTCTGGCACCTCAGTGTGATTTTTGCCATTGATGTGTTATAGATCTTTAGTATGCTGCCTAAAAGAGCATGCCATTTTAGCCTGAAATCTAGCAGTTTGCTGAGAGGTCTCTCAATGGATACGTCAGTGATGTTTCTGAAATTAGGTTTTAAAGTTGCTTTTATACAAGTTGCTTATTGTGGTGCCTTCAGGAAAAAAAAAGGCAGTATTCTAGGTGGAGCTAACTTTAATAAGTGAGACTGAACTTTCTCTGTGGTTTTCTTCATTGTTAGAGCAGGAATTCAGAAAGTAAATAAGCATGGGGAGATGCAAGCTTTATTTTTGAAATTCTTTTGTGTTGAATAAATGTTTAGTGATAGCACTGCTGAGGAAATGTGTAAATAGTATTTTTTTGTAACCACCTATGAACCCTTAAGCTTTTATTCCTTTTCTTTTTCAAGAATATAGAGCCATAAAGTCACTGTGTGACTGAGCTGAGCAAGTGTTTTACATGCATATGTGGGTATTGTTTTTTATCAGTTTTAAATTTAACAGATGTTTTTCAGATAAGTTGTTCAGAGTCAAAACAGTCCTTGATGTGAAGGGTTTGTGCATAATATAGCAGTGTTTATTCTGTGCTGACTGGATGGGTTTAATTTTGGAATTCAGATACAACAGAACAGTTATTGTTTAATAGGTATTTTGTTATTGAAGCAATAACTCCCATTTTATTTAAAATTGATCTTTTAAAATTAAAGATCACAATTTTTATTGTTATATTTTTTAATGTGACTTAACAGAATATTATGACACTAGGGTACGTATTGCAGATGATAACACAGTCCTGGATCTTCTTGTGCCTAGGCATATAGGATGCAGCTCTGAGAGGTAGAAATTAGGGAATCCAGGCAAGATGCTGCTCAGGAATGGGTTGAGCAGCAAAAGCCACCTGGGCATGACTCCCCAAGAGAGTTTGAGTTGCTCTTGCTTCTTACCACATCCACAGCTGGGTTTTCAGTTTTCTTGCCAGCCTCCACACCAACACAGCCCACTGCCAGCCAACTGACTGTGGGAGCCATGTATGACCTGCTTTTGGGTTACAGAGGCTGGAGTCACACATGTGGACCCCCTTTGCATTTGAAGAAAACAGGAGTTATATTTGTATCTGGCAGCTTTCCTGAGCATCCACCACTTCAACTCAGCTGAGCTGTGGAAAAGAAGCAGCTATTTCATATCCAGGAATGAAGAGGTCTGGTTAGGATTTATATTATAGAAAGAAGAACCAAAACAAATCAAAATAAACAGCCCCAAAACAAAACCACCAACAAAAAAACCCGCACATAGTTGTTCATGAAAAAATGGGCTATGTGAACAGTATCAAAATCAGTGATAATTAAGATTGAAAAGGAATGAAAGCACAGAGTAATTATAAAAGTATTGCCAAAAGACCTTTATTTTAGCAACACTGCTGGATATTACTACAATAAAACACAAATTCTGTTGTATGTATACACTGTTTAAGCCTCACAGCTTAAAAACTGACAACTTGGTGCCTTTTTAAGGAGACAATTATCAAAAAAGCTTTCTTTGCATCAAATTAGAGGTTGGCAGTTCCTATTACCAGTATACTAAAGAGTGTCTTGGCTGAACCATCTAATTTTCCCTGACCTTAACAAAAATAAGCTCTATTATTATAAAATATAAGGTATTTTTAAAAGAGAACTAAATATAATTTATTTATGATATCTAGTGTAAGAAACAAGAACTTTTGGGGGAGGAAAAACTAAAGAAGAAATAAGTATTTCTTCCTTGCTTGTACTGGAAGTCTTTGTTCATACTTACTGAATCTTTCAGTCTTTATTATGGAGTTCACTTTATACGATAGTGATGCAGTACGTATTCTTTGAGAGCTTTTTAACTCTTCCTGCTCACTCTGTCTTTTGGAAGCATAATCTTTGATCTATGATGACAATATTTTCATGGCATGTACAGACAGTGACTGCAGATGGGGAATAAATAGCATGCGCTGATGAACATGAAGGAATAACAATCCTCTAACCATGCAAGTACTGGGTGTGATTGATCAAATCATGCATTTGTAAGAAATTTTGAGTCCTGTGAGTGCTGCCATTAGCTACACCTGGGGCTGCAGGTGCTGCTGAGAACCAGGGACTCAGTGTTCAATGCCAGGTACTCAGCACTGAATTCCAGGTGTTATTTGTGATTTTCTGTAGACTGGTGACTATATTTAGTTTTCTTCTGTTCACTAACCCATTCTTTATGTCAAGCTAGACTCCATATTCTTAGTTCTTTAAGGGCAAAACATCTCTCTCTCCCTCTGTCTCTCTCTGGTTTTAGGCAATACCAAATATATGTATGTACTCCTTGAAGCTATCTTTTTCAAGCTGAAAGCTTGAAAAAATATTCCAAAAGTAAGTGTTATATTTCCGTTTTCACCATTCAGGGAGTATGGCAGGTCTGTCAGTCCAGGGGAGCAAGCTTCTCCCTGGGAGTATTGCTCTGTTCATATTGTGTATTGTCTCTTGGCAAACTCATAGGTAGCTTTCAAATCACTCAAGAGGAAAGTTTTGTTTAATGACTTACAAAGTATCTGGTTGGAAATTGTTGACAGAAATAAAAATGTTTCTAAGATCATCCATGTTAGCTCCAAGACCATTCCTTCTCCTCTTCGCTGCATGTAAGCCTTGCTGCTGTGGCTACATCTACTGTGTTACTTAGCAAGAGGGAAAAACAATCATAATGGTAGAAATGAATGTTGGTTCTTCAGATCTTGCTGTCCTGTGCAGAAGCTGCAGTAGGAATTACATGGAAATAAAAGATACTGTTTAAGCCTGTAAATAATAAATATATCTGTGCACACATATAATGTGACCTAAATAGAGGGTTGAGACAAACTCGTCTCTGACATTCCTAAAGGTTTGTGTGCTAGGATTAGGAAGCACATTGATATGCTTGTAACAAACTCCATGGGTTCAGATCCATAAATAAACTTTTAATTAAAAAAACCCACAAACTTGACATGGTAGTCTTATTGTAGGATGTCATATTGGCACCAGCCATCATCAAGGCTGAATCCAGAATTAGCCATACTGACTTCTATGCCTTGATGTGATAACTGATAACAATTGTAGGTTGCTATTTCTGAGGCCAAGCAATGTAAGAGGATGTAACAGCTGATGTGTTAATAGGAAAAAAAAAATGTTGAGGCAGAACAATCTTGGGTTTCATTTCAAGCTGCATTAGTTGGCACAGATTTTCTGCTTATTATCTTCAACTGGGACTCATTCAACTTCTTTTTATCTCATCTCTTCTATCTTACCTTGTTCAAATCCCATTTCTTTCACTCAGCCTTCTCAGTAACCCTTCCTGAACTTACTCATGTGATTCACACTGAATCTTACTCACATGCTACTTTTGAGGTTGGGAAGTGTCCAGCCCACAAATGAAGTTATGAAGAACTGAGAATAGGGTCTCAGACTTGGAAGTTTCAGGTAATACCAACTAGGCTATGATAACAATCCTGCCCAGAGTAAAGGAGATCCGTAGCAATGTAACTTAATTGCCTTTCAGCAATGTCTGCCTTCAGGGCTTTTTCTTTGATTTGTTCATTCTGAAAGTATCTTTTATACTTTTTTGCATGAATATATTCCGGGAATGTGTCTTTTGACTGTAAATTCTTAGCAAAGACTGCAGCTGACACCGTGTGCTGTGCAGCGCGCTAGGTTTTTCTAACTTCGAAATTAAGCCTTTTGAAAAGACTTTGGGATTCCTCTTCTATGTGGCTTACAAAACCATCAAGGAATACAATGCCATGATGCTGCAGGATTGTGGTGATAAAGCTGAATACAAAAGCTTCAAGAAGATTCACTAGGCCTTAGGTGTTCTGTAAAATACAGCGACAGCATAGCACAATGAAGATAACATGTAACAAGCTGTAACATATACCACCTTTCTGTAGATAGACACTTTAGAACAATCTAAACCAATTTAAACTAAACCTTAAACTCCCTGCAGAATGTGTATGCATTTGTGTGCCCTCATGGTAGCCCTCAGTGGAGATTGTTGCTGGCTTGCAACAGTGAGCACGGGGAACTTGGGCTAAGTGCAAAAAGGCAGGCCCAGGGAAAAGTTGCAAGGCTGTTTACAGGGAAATAACTTCGTGTTTTGTTTGTTTTGTTGTTGTTTTTTTTTTTTACCTAGTCTCCAATGAAGAATCTTGTGTGAGGTGTCCCTGCCCATAGCAGGGAGGTTGGAACTAGATGATCTTAAGGTCCTTTCCAATCCAAACCATTCTATGATTCTATGATAATATTTTCCTGATATCATATAACCGACACTATTCCCGTTTTGTCTGATGTTGCTCTCTCAAACCTCTGTTGCTTTATGCACACACGCACGTCTACTAAAAATTTTCCACAGAGAATGCCTACCAGCAAAAAGGCTGTAGAACTACATCAGTGTGAATGTTAAAGGAAACCTGTTCTGTGTAATTTGTTAGACTACTTAATATCAGGTCTATAATGTGCACACTCAAAAACCGGTGTATTGGATACTACATCCTGAAATGCTTCATGGTATCTTTTATCACTTATCTAAGAACTAGAGAAGATTGCAAATCTAAAGCTAGTGATTCCATTCTTATTTTGAAGAAGGCATTGAATTATTACAGGAGCCTGTATAACCTACAAACAAGAAATTGGAAAACTAAGATGTTTCCATTCACAGAATTTCTGCATCCATCTTTACTGTTATAATTCAGTATTTTAATCTAGCATGTGAGGCAGAAAAAAGCACATAAATTATTTTGCTTGGTATATAAATAATCTTTCATGTGTTCGCACATACTAAATATATAAATTAATTCAAACAATGAAAAAAGTCAATAGTGTTATGTACTTTCTCTAAATCTCGCTCTCCTTTCTCTTCTGATTAATATTACTAATGGAAGTCTGTAGTGTCATGGAAACTTCCACTTTTGGAAGCTGTTCTAAGCTTGAGAAGCCACTTGCTTGAAGCTTGAGGCTGAAATTCAAAAGTTTGGCATGTTCTCTATGAAGCTGGCTTTGAACAAGCCCTAGGCACTAAGGGCTGATCTCTGCAGCTACAGAAAATACTGATGCTCCTAGCAGTGCTTTTATATCTAGCTTCAATATGTGGTACATGGAAATCATGGTTTCCTGCTGCAGCTGGGTGCTGTGGGGGAGACTTGCCACAGATAGTGGATGATTCTTGAATTCCTCAGAAGGGAATTTTTGGTAGAAGCAGTGATTCTGTGCTTGGGTGGAAAATACCTAAAAACGTAGGAGTGAGATCCTATTCCAACTCAGTCAAGGTCAGTGTATGTTACAAGTTCAATGTGAATTATGGTGGTGATTTCCTTGCACACAGAATCTCACTTTGTTTGCGCATGAATGCTGTTAAAGCTTTTGTGTGAAACTCTGAAGCCAGAAATAACCAGTTCCTAAAGGTATAGTATCATCTTCACTGCTCTGTTATTTCTACCGGGTCTTGTTTAGTTGGCAGTGGTTTTCTGATCTTGCCTAATGGTAAGAAAATTCCTTTTAAGACAGTGTTCAGGCAACAGAATAAGTTGTGGTTACGTTGGCAGCTTTGTCTCTGCATCTGGACTTACCCATACTGTTTTGCTTGACAGAAAGATTAAGCAGACTTGGCAAACTCACAGTTGTAACCTTATCTTTGCAGTCAGAAGCCTACAAGTCAGGATAAAAGATATGTTATTAAGTCTTGCAAAGGAAAATACTGCAGGAAAAATGAAGAGAGAAAAAAAAAAAAAGGATATTTTTGTGCTCGATTCATCAGTTGTCTTTACGAGTAGAGCCTGTACTGCTGTAGACTGGTGTTATACAAATGCAAGTGATATTATAGTGTTCTCTTATAAATCTTCAGTTTAGTTCTGGGTATGGTGGCCTCATTGTTTACTCTAACCTGGTGACAGCCCATGAATAGATATATAATGATTTGCTGCAGTTAAAATAGAAGGAAGGTTGACACTGTTATGAACCTGAAAACTAGTAATTTTTGAATAATTAGTTGTAATTAGCTTAACATATTGCATTTCTTATTTCCTCTGACAGTAGATAACTTTTCTCATCCCTTGGGTTCTTATTGCTTAAAAAAGGCTTTTTTCCCTTCTGAAAAGATCCGAGCAAAGAAACTGGTTATTTACTGAAAAATCTGTGGAAATATACAAATATAGAGTGGTACCAACTAGGATCCATTAAAAGTACCTGCTAAAAGAAAGAAATTGTAAGCTGGGGAAAAAGAAATCTTATCCTTAATTTGTAATAGTTATTTTTGCTGTTAATTGTACAAACAGTAGATTCAACTTTTTGTTTTGTTTTGTTTTAAAATGAGACAGAAACTTCAATTTAATTATAAAATGTCTTTGAATGGTTAAAAGAGCTTATTTTTTGAGCCATGAACCTAGTAGGGCCCAATTATTAGAAATCGGATTAATATAAATTCACCTTTCAGTTTCTTTTTATTTCTTCTCTCTTCTTTCTTTCCCAGCAGACAGGAAGTGTCAATGAATTGGCTCTAGAGCCAAATGATTCTTATTTGCCCTTGAGATAGATTACTGAGGGTTTTAAAGTCAGATGGTGAGAAGAATTTACACTAATGTTTAAGAAGCTTCATGAAAGCCTACAGAAGCCTGACTATATCTATGAAAAAGGAAAGAGGGGAATAATTAGAAGTCATATACCAAAGACTGGATGCAAAAGCAATAGTCCTATATTCCTGAATAGTACTTTTCAACTGAAGCTCATAAAGAGCTCTGTTTTGATACCATGACAGACACTGAATAGTATGCTCCTCTTTGAGGAGTCCCACATATTTTCACCAAGTATTTACCAAGTGGGTGCAGGATGGGTTACAAGTTGAAGGTTTTGGTATCAGCAGATATAGTGGGGGGAAGTACAGCCAGATTTCATTGTAATCTTGGTACCCGTGAAGGTACTGTGAAGCAAAATATATCTCAATGTGAGTTAAGAGTGGCACGATCTGATTAGGTGAAGAGTGGCAGAGCTGCTTCCTGATTAATCAAGCAGATAACTCTTCTTTGAGGCATTGATTCATAAAAATCTAGAACACTTAATTAATTTTAGTTGGACTTCTGTTGAACATGTATGTGAGCTGGTGCTTTATGGGAGTCCCAGGTGCTTTCCTCAATCTAAGCCTAATAGAGCTGTATACCCATTTTATGTTGAGGCACAGCAAGTGGCTTAAAGGGGTGTGTTCTTAATATACAAATAAATGTGAAGAAAAGGATGAAAAAATGTGTTTGGAAGGAGGCAGAATATGCTGTCTAGTGTTTTATTGCATTGATGAGATTTTTGAAGTGTGCAAGGTTGGGTTTTCTTTGTTTTCAGTTTTGTTTTTGGGATTTTGTGTATGCGTGCTATATAGTCTTAATGGACGTTCTGAAAGAGTGGAAGGCTTCTTCAGCCTGGCTCTGGATTCTTTCCAGGGTGCTGTGGTTTAAGCCCAGCTAGTAATTCAGACCCACACAGGCCCTCGCTCACTTCCTTCCACTCCCATAGAAGCATCAAAGCTGCTTCTAGCTTAGTAATACTCATTCCAACTATTTCATGTGGCATTTATTGATTACGGCAAGCAGCTAAGACAAAGCACGTATATTAATCAGCCTAAAGAAACAATGTTTTTCTTGCCAACCATGTGGGTAACGAAAGTGTCTTACTAGCTTTTTTGCTGTGGTAAGCTGTGTCCACATCCTTGGAAAGTGTATAAATGTTGTTCAAATAAAACCAGGTATTTATTTAAAATGCTAGATTTCAGATTGTGGCAGTTAGAAGAGGCCTTACCCGACAATCTTTTTTACTTCTGATCATTGCATTAATGAGTAATTTGTATGTTCTTCTCTGCTATATGGCTTTGCTGTTTTCCACTGTCAACTTATGGTATTTTTGTCCTTGTGCTTTTTTCTCAAACTCTGCTTTCTCATGTTTATATACTACATATTAAATATTTATTAAGCATATCAAAGGAATGGTTTTGGAAGGTGCATAGTGATAAGTTGCTGGGTGCACAGGCTTCTCTTTCAGGTTACCTAAACAGCTTGAGTGCTGGAAAACCTACTAGTTGTTGGGTTTTTTTAACCCTGCTGCATTCTTTGATTTAATAAAAAATGTTTTTCTCTCAATGCCTTGCTTGAATTCAGACCTTCATTGTGGTAATACTTTAACCTGTAACAACACTGTAGACTGTAGCAACACCAAAGACAGCTTCAACATGTAAATAATATAAAATTTCTGTATGTTTTCCATTTTTGTGATGTGCTGACAGAGAAGAATAATAAATAAACAGTGTGGGCTTGTCAGATGTTAGCATAGATTTAAGTAAGTGTATATACAACTGATCCACTCATATCTTTAGATTTGTGTAGCTATTAGCATAGGTATGTTTGAAAGTTCAAAAAGATCTGCATACCAGTTTTGTGCCTCTGTAGAGCCTTCTTGTCGTGTTTCATGGAGATTAATGGGCTAATATGTGTCATTCCTGCACTATGTTACCAGTGTTAGATTTCTTACAAGAGAAATAGGATTTATTGTTTCCAGATGTTAGAAACTTTGATTCTTTCCTGAGATAATTTGTGCCTGTTTGGAGGTACAGTTAAAGAGAGAAAGGTAATAAATCAGGTGAAATGACAGCAAGTAATTCTACACAACAGTAAGGAATTGGCAAGATTTCTTTTGAAGCTGACTTTTGTTAAACTATGGAAAAGGTCTGATAGCGGAATCCAGTTAATGATAAGTTATCATTTCAGCTACCATGCTACTGCTATTGCTTCATTTCTTTTTTTACAATGTTTTACCTGAGAACTACTCTGTAATGTGCATGAATATATACAAATACCTTTGAATAAGGTGGTGAAGTCTTTATGCTGGGACAATGGTTCCACGTTCGTTATTGCCAAACATACATACAAGCAGATCAGCCAGCAGCAAAAGTTTGATCCAGATCACGCAGTAATGCAGAATCCCATATCTGTCAATTTAGTCAAAGTATCTTGAGGCAGCAAAAAAGCATAAATCCTTGTGTATGTCAGCTTCTGAAGGACAGGAGGTACTTGATGCCACATAAATCTTTCTGACAAAAAAGTTAACCTGCCAAAATTGTTTGAACAAATTTGAATTTGGAGAGTTTGTTTACGCTATGTCATTTCTTTTTCATGCGACCTCATTTTTTTCTGATCCATTGCAGGGGACTTCAAAGTCACACTTAATATGTCATTGAACCATGACACAAGACACTTCTCATACAGATTTTAGCTAGTTGTTTTGGAGCTAATCTTCTGTATTCCATACCAGGTAAGATAATTGCCCCTCTAAAAGACATGTGCATAGCA
The DNA here is from genome assembly GCA_039877255.1 of Loriculus beryllinus. Classification (NCBI taxonomy): domain Eukaryota; kingdom Metazoa; phylum Chordata; class Aves; order Psittaciformes; family Psittacidae; genus Loriculus; species Loriculus beryllinus. Next base: position 7,219 of record JBCJKH010010279.1, on the reverse strand, counting down.
AACACAGAACAGGAAGCCTTTTAGCCATATTTCAAGCTTTTAAGTTTACCATTAGGCTTAGGTATTTTTTTTTCTTTTTCCCCAACCTTTACAAATTAGTATGGAAAGATCTGCCTCTTCCTTCCTTTTACTTTTCTATTGTTTCCTCTAGTTCCCATTACTTCATAGTCTTGGCTGACAAATTTATTACTTTATTCTGTAGTTTTGTATATACAAGAATTCATTGTCTACTTCCACAAACATCACCTATCACCAAATTTTGCCCACAAAACCCAGCAAAATGAAGTGTGTGCGAGTTGCTAATGAGTTTTAGTTTTGGTGGCAAGATGAGCAAGAAACATTTGAACATTGTCTTTGCAATTCTAACAGCAAGAAAACAGCTTAAGTTTTTGAAATGTAAAATTGTTTTGTAGTTTTTCTTCAGTTGTAATTCCAAAGCATCTACAGAAATCTAGCGTGGAGCATGATTTTAAAAATTAAGGTTCTGAGGATGGGACGTGCTGATGTGAGTAGAGGAGAAATCTGAGGTGGACTGAATATGGAAGGAAGTTGGTTTTAAGGTTAAATTTGTAGCGGTTATAGTTGCTGTTTGATTGTTTTGCTGGTATCAAACATATGAACTATTCTGGGCCCTCCTAAGCCTTTTGGCACAAGCAGATCAATGACCAGGTTCTCATCTGAAACACTTACTAGTCTGCTTGTAGTAAAACACTACCAAGCTTTCTAGTACTACATTTTCTGCCTTGCATGGTAAGTTACGGTAACTTGCAAAATAGCCAGGTAGAAAATATTTAATCCAAATACTGGTGAATTAATGGAAAAATAGTTGTTTTGGGCAACCCAAAACCTAACTGGGTCTTCAGTGCACTGGTTAAGAAACAATCCAGTGCAAATGGAGAAATAGTGGAATAATAGGTGCTGTTCTCATCATTTAACTTGATTTTGAATTGAGATTTATAGCTTAATATTGTCTGTATGTCCACCATATAAAATGGCTTTTGGGACTTGCCTCCTGTGCTTTACAGTGCTACTTCACTTTGGTGCAGTTCAGAGGTGGGAGAGGTGATGTTAAGCCTCAGTATTGCTACATCTTGACAAGAACTGAAAACATTGTCCTGTGTTGCATAAATGTGAGAAGAATATTAATTTATTTTAAAAGCCCTAATTTATTCCACCCAGAGGAATCCCCAGTGAATAATTATGCAATTAAAAAAACCCTCTTTTTATCATAACGCACCAACCCTTTGTCCAGTAACTTGTCAGATTAATTTAATTAAAACCCACAGTCTTAAAAATATACTTGTTTGCAATTGAAAGTGTGTAATCCCTTGGGATGAAAGTGCTAGTTAGAGATGAGTTCAGCCCAACATAATTCTGCCACATTAGTGTGTATTACAGTATATTAATTTAAAAAGCAAGTTCCATGCATGACTGATCATTAATGTTTATTATGATTACATTATAGCAATCTTTGCTTAGTCAATAAACATTTACACTGAACAAAAAAATGGTGTAGTGTGTCATATTGCAGCCACTTATCCATGTTTGGATAATTTTGTCCTAATGATGCAGCAAGCATACATGGCTTTCTGCTAATTGGTTATACACTAGACACTTTATTTTTCCACATGCCAGATGAACTTGTGAATGTGATAAGAAAATAAGTCCATTGTTTCAGACAACAAAAGAGTATTCCAAAACCTCTTTGCTAGAATGGGTAGAAATAATCCCTTTACTTTAGTGCTTTCAGAACTGTAAATGGCTGATACATGGAGATATTTATATGCAGTAAGGAAACAATCTTTATTTCACTCTGACATGCTTAGTTCTTCCCATAAATAGATTTTTGACTCCTTCCAGCAGAGAAGGTATGGCAGGGTGCAGGGAAGAGACTGTGCTTACGTATTTCATGGTTAATGAAATGATAGTGTCACCAATTTCCCAGCAGAGGAGGATAACTAGAGATGGGCAGTCTAGTATAACTTGTAGGTTCAAAGTATAACCTGTTCTGTTTACCTACCTGCTCCTGTCTTGCAGCAGAGTTGGTCACAAGCACTATAGAGGCAGGCACGTTGCAGTAGACTTTGAGATTGGACATAGTATATAACTGTGGGAAAATGTTTTATTAGGCAGCCTGCAGTCAAGAGATAGCACTTAGAGGAAAGACAGGAATGGATGGAGTTGGATTAATACCTCCCACAGTGGTTGTTCGTGGCCTAGGACAACCTGCAAACAGGCAGACTACAACACAGGCTCTGCCACAGGAAGGGTGGCATTAGGCAGTAACACTGTACTTTTATATCTTTTTATCACTCCAGCATCCATACTATTTTAAATAATTATGTTCTAAATTTTGTTATACACGAATGTTTACACAGCCAAAATGAATATTGTTTTCTCCCCAGGCTCTCTCTGAGGGGAAAAATAACTGTCCAACGACAAATTTTTCATGTCAGAAGTGCGTTACACAGTGTTTACCCTCCTCCCTGCTGAGAATTCACCTTCCTGCACAGTGTAGCAAACATTGTTTTGTTTATTTTATATACAATGAAGGTTGACCTTAAATGAATGCAGTGCTGGTTAAACGTTACTCAGTTTATGGCATCAGAAACTGAAGTCTGATTTATTATCAGACCAAGTACAACATAGCATGTAGGCACTTCCCCCCTTCCCTTCAACATTAATAATTTTTTTGTTCTGAACAAAGGGTTAAGAAAATGCTTCAAAATTACAGTTATCATCTTTGATAACAGCACTTACTCTTTCTGTTAAGTTACTGGTCTCTCCTGTCTTTGCTGCTATACATCCATGTGGTGAGAGCATAGTTTGCTTTGTATTCACACTGAATTCACACTGGTAACTCAGTGATGAAATCTGTTTATTGAGTTGTTGAGCCATCAAGCTTCACCAAACATTATGACAAATGAAAACTGTTGTTTAGAAAATCACAGTTCTAGTTGCCGGTATAATTTTAAATACTGAGGGAATACAAACACACACATTCACTTACTCAGTCATGTTTCATTAGCAGCAACACAACAGAGAAAAGGAGAAAAGAAGAACTTGGTAGAGAGGTAGACAGGAAAATAATATTAGGGGCTGTGTTTGTGTAATTAAAGAATAATGCTTTATTCTTTATTCTTTTATTGTTCAAATAAAACAATAAAACAGGGTGAGGGAACAAAAACAAAACAAGCAAAACAAACAAACAGACTTGGGCTTATTTCCAAGTTAGGTCAGTATATGCCATCTCCAAGTAAATGCTGTTGCCTACTTTCCAAGCACCAATTGGATGAGTAGTAGAAAATTGCTTTCAGAAAAATCAGTGCTGCTTGATCAGTGTGTAACTATTATATTGCATAGAGACTCATGGGGGGAGAGTGTCTTCCTTTCTTTCTAATATTCAAAGCTGTGTCTCAATCTGTTGCAGGAATTAACCTTTGTGTGTGCTGCTTCTCTGATCATTATAGGAAAAGAAGCTCAAAATTCCCCAAACTAATGTGAAAGAATAAAGTTTTTGTTTGGATTCTTTTTAAGGCCATATGCATTTAATTGTTATTTTTACTCTTCAGTTTTAACATAATATTTTTCATTATATGCTTAAACCTACAGACATTCATATGTTATTTTTGGGACAGAGTAGTAATGCTACAGCAGAGGGTTATTTTCTATGGAGATGTGTGTTAACCATTGTAAAATCTTTAATGTTTTTGTTAATTGTGAAAGAACAGTGTTGTCAACTTCACATTGAAGAACCCAAACCATGTTAAAATCAGGTAAATGCTGAACAGTTGCAGGAATATTTCTAATATTCTGCTTTAAATTCTATCATGACTTTTTGTGTATTTAGTGATCTGGAAATAAATTAATGCAGATGCAGTTAAGAGTAGAGATTATGCTTTCAAGGTGATTGAAATGTCCTTACATAGTTGGATAACCTTTTGCAAACTTGTATTGAACTTTTCAAAATAGTGGTTTTCTAATTGTAAATTTACCAGTATGTCTGTCATAATCCTTCTTTAAAAAAAAATAATAAATTGTTGAATAATTTTTTCATTTGCAAATAATTTTTTTATGGAGGGTTTGGTTAAAAATATTTTGACATTGCAGGGAAAAATGGCCAGCTCTAGGAATTTGTATATGTTTATTTTTACTGCACTAAAATCAATGGACGGTATTACAGTAGTAAAATCAATCTGGGATTAGAGCCCAAATGGAAAAAGTAATAAAATCAAAGCCGTTTATATTTTCCTGAATTTCATTGTTCAATAACACTTATCTATATTGATGTGTGGAGGTAACACTAGAATATTTGCTTTTCCAGGCTTCACAGTACTTTATTTTGAAAAGGGTATTTCAGTTCTGGCAGTCTTGGTGTCTACTTGCTATGCGTGGTCCAGCTGATTTTCACCAACATATTGCCAACAAAGAATGGTAGGTCAAGAAAGAGTATAAAAATAAATTGTGTTAAATACCTGAAAGCAGCTGCTGATGATGAATATGGACTTTAGATTTGGGTAGACATTGTGTAGGAAATATACTGAGGAAAAATACTATTTAGTACAGACAACCTATGGGAAAAAAGGAGGATGTTTTGAATGTACTTTTCATGAGTACATTATGCACTCAGCTCATGTGTTGCTGTGTTTATCAATGCCATAGCAAAGTTTCTGCAGCATTGTAAATGATAAAATAATCTTCTGAAACCACTTTACCTGGTTTTGTAGACATTACCCCTTAGCAAATACTGGGTTTACACAGAATTCTCATGCTATCAAAATGTAAATTGCAGACTGATGTTACATAGTGAGCTGTGTCACATATTTTAAAAGTAACAAAGAACATCAGTGGAATGCAAGAACACTGGGGGAAGATGGAGGAGAAGAGAAGCCACACCATTTAAATTTGAAGAATGTATCTGACAGCTGAGTGAACAAAAAGAATAGGCATCAAAGATCTCTGTGCCTTGACAAATCTTGAAAGGAATCCCTTGCCTTTGTTTGGACTATCCATAGATGCGAGTTCATTATCAAGCAGTTCTGTGTGCGTGACTGCCCTCATTTTCAATAAAGTAATGCTCTTTTAGGGATGTCAGTAAATAATGACTTTGCCTGTGTAGGGATATAGACTATAATATTTTGTAAAATACTTCCAAATTTCTATTATTAATAAAAAACTTGTAGTTCGGCTCTTTGGGTTTAGTTTTTTTTTTTTTTTACCGTCCTTTTAGTGGTGTAAGGTGGGGGAAGGTAGTAAATCTGACAGTTTACTAGAGACAGTGATATGTGGCATGGAACACTATTAAGGAGATTATGTTATCTCCTAGGAACAGAGAATGCTGAGGTCAACGGGAAATCAATTTCCGAGGGTGCTACAATAAATTTGTTTTGTAACTGGAAACTTTCTAATTGCAGCCCCAAGGGAACAGTATGCTGAAAACCAGGCAGATGGTTTCTTCGCCGTTTCCCTTATTCTTTGATTCCACCTAAATTATTTTTATCTTCCTAGTAACTTCATGTGTTAAATGTGTGCAAATATTTTAACGTTAACATAGCTGCTCTCATTTGTATGGTAACTTTGCTGTACAGAAGCCAGATGTTTTTCATCAGGTTTTCAAAGAGATTTAAATCTGTCCTCTTTAGATTGAGCCACTACTTCGAACTATAGTGGTAGCAATTAGTGTGAAGGAGATATTGGTTTTCATTCCATGCTATGCAGCAGGACTTTTTATCTTTTTTTCTTTTTATTTTTCTTTAGCTGGGGAGTCAAGGAGATGGCTTTTTTCCCTGTTCCATCAATTCATTGAGACTTTCACTACTCACATCATCTGAAAACCATTCCCATGTCAAAGATATAACCTAATTTTTATTACTTCTGATTTTATTTATGATTTACGGTTAAAATTTAATGGCATGGAAAGTCCTGGTGTAAATAGGTACTTTAGAAGGAAGGTAGAGCCCCATTTCCTTTTAAGAGCTTTGGGAAATATTTGGTTGGGGTGAAGACTGTGAAGATCAGATACATTGAACATTGGCTTTCTTTGTTCTGAGTTTGGCTGAACGCAGGTAGTAGCCTATGAAAAATAAACTGAAAAATGTAATAGAAAAGTAAGTCACAAAGAGTTTATTGTGGTCAAGTTCCAGCTTGAGCATAGAGCAACTTGAAATACTCAGTGCGTTGGTGGCTAAGTGGTATGAGTTCAAGAGGGAGATGTAGGTTGAATTTGAATATATGTTCCCCATGGCAGGGGGATTTGAACTGGGTGATCTTCAAGGTCCCTTCCAACCTAGAACCAATCTTTGATTTCTACAAAATGTAAACATTTTGTTTAGGAAAAAGCAGGAGGAAATTATTCAGATAAAATAGAAATAGTTGTGGGTTTCTTTGTCTTTTTTTTTTTTTTTACAACTGCACCTTGCTTCAAAAACATTTTAAAATTTTATTTATTTGATGTAGATACTTTTATTTATTTGAAGAAGTGTCAATCTAGCAATTACTAATTAATCTACAATACCTGTCACAACTTAGTGGCAAAAAACCCCCATGCACTATCATGTTAGTTGCCAACTGTTAATTTTGGAAATGTCTAAATGCCCCTCATAATAATAATTATGGAATAACAATCGCTAAGTTGAAGCTTTTTGCATCATAATTTAAAAACAACAATGGAATTCTCAGTTTGAATACCTTGTGGTAAAATTAATATGAACTGAAATGCATATTTAATATATAATAATAATTTTTAACAGTTGGACTTGATCGTAAAAGTCTTTTGAACCTAGTTCATTCTTAATTCTATATCTGGCCCTGAATTGCTTTTACTTTTTTAGGCAAATTGTTGCTTTGTGGGAAGTCGCATAATTTTCTCTTTCAAACTAAACAAGACTTTTCCTTATGTGTGTGCTTTTAGCTTGAGAGTTTCCTGCAAAAGGATATAACATTTTCAACAGGAAACAAGTAAGACTGTTATAAAACAGTTGGTGTTTAAAGATTTTTGAAGTGGTAGAACCATGCTCATATTTTATCTGCAATATGGCAAGCTATGGAAATGCATGGTTGCCCTTGGTGATAATTACTATGAGCATCAGATCTGTGCAAATTTGTGGAAAACTTTCATTAGACATCACAAGCTCTTTTAAATATATGGAGAATGCCTCCTAAGCTGTAAGGGAGAGCTGTACACTTAGTGGAATATTTAGCATTAACGGAGCACTGAGGA
>JBCJKH010010277.1:0-13741 GCA_039877255.1 Loriculus beryllinus | reverse complement strand
CCTTCCCTTCCCTTCCCTTCCCTTCCCTCCCCTCCCCTCCCCTCCCCTCCCCTCCCCTCCCCTCCCACCTCCTCACCCCAAGCAAAGGAAGGGTGAATTTCTGACCATGCAATTTCAGCTTTGCCTTTCCATCACCTGTTTCCCCATCCACATTTGGTTTCAAAACAGCCATACACAGCAACAGACATGGCAGAGGTGGCACCCAGAGGTAGGCAGATTTTAGGAGCAGATGATCAGTGGCTGGTATTGGGCAAGATAAAACTACTCTAGTTCTGTCCAATTAAGCCAGCAGCACCGAGCTGAGCGCTGTTTCCTTTCTTTCCCATTTCCCCTGAAAGATAATACTCTGCAACAGCAGCAAAACGTCCGCAACCCCATTATTATTTTGCCCTCGCAGCAACATCTGAGCACAAAGCTCCCAGTCATTGAAGGCACCAATTTGGCCTCTGGTCCTGGCTCTGCAGTCCCCCTGTTTAACACAAATGATCAGCTGTAATCTCTGCAGTGCCCCAGCAGCCCCAGCACAGCTCTCACCACAGCTGCCAGGCAAACCGTGGCAAAGCAGTCAGTGAAAGGAGGATGGATGCTCCCCTAAAAAAGGAGAGCTTGTGTGACAGCAGGAACCACAGAGGCTCACTGCCCCATGGAGAATAGAGCAGGAGGGATGAGAGACATGGAGAGAAGGAGGTGAGACCTGCTGTGTGTCAAGCAGGTGACCAGAAGGGATGAAGCTGGAGCACAGATTGCCATGACAACGCAGTTTGAGGAGGCCTCAGCTGCAGCTGGTCCCATTGGCATTACATGGTGCCTCAGTTTGAATGCTGAGCACATTGGTTGGACTGCATGGGGCAAGGATGTGCTAAGCTGGGCACAGCCCAGACCTTGTGTCTGAAGGGATTTAACAGCCCATTAGCCTTTGACTGTGGTGTGAGACACAGGCCAGGCCAGGCCATAAAGCAGTTCTTATGCATTCCCTTGGTATCACGTGGACACTCAGGAGCAGACACAGCAATGGAACTGGGTTTGTTTCATTTAGGGCTCAGCTGCTATTTTCAATACCCATTTCAATAGCCCACCCATGCTGGCCAACAGGACCATCAGCATCATTGCCTCGCTGCAGGGTGAGTCTGGCCACTCGCAGTTCCTTTTGATCAATGTGCTGCTTTTGACCCTGCCCGAGGTGGGGCTCCTCAGCAAAGAGAGCAAAGTGGTGGTAAGGTGGATTTGGAGCAGCTTCAGAGGCTGCACTCAGCTCTGGACCAACCAAAGCCTGCCTGCCTACAGACCTGCTTGCGGCTGACTCCAGCATCGAAGGCGATAATGCCTGATTCCAGCTTTGGCCTGGAGGGTTCATCAGAGCTCTCAGTTGTATGGGTTCCTTGGTGTCTGGGAAGCCAAGAACTCAGCTAAAGCTGCTTGCTCAGTGCAGTTTCTGGGAAAGGCCCCTGTCCCCATTTGGCTGTGCACTTTGGTGACATTTGGACAGACAGGACTTTCTTTGAAAGCTCTGTCCTGCTGCCAGGTCAGGCTGAACTCAGCCAATACTTAGCACTCAGCATGCAGGGATGCTGCCAGCTCAACCTCTCTGCATGCTCAAACAAAGCAAAGCCAAGAACTAGTTACCAACAATTCACTTCCCATCTTGGAGGGCATGTGAAGAGAAGCCTAACATGGGTGTGCTCTCATTAGGTATCATTTAGTGGGGTCATTGATAGGACAAGGTGAAATGGTTTTAAACCAAAAGAGGGTAGATTCAAGCTGGACATAAGGAAGAAGCTCTTCCCTGTAAGGGTGCTGAGGCACTGGCACAGGTTGCCCAGAGAAGCTGTGGCTGCCCCATCCTTGCAGTGCTCAAGGCCAAGTTGGACAGGGCTTGGAGCAACGTGGTCTAGTGGAAGGTGTCCCTGCCCGTGGCAGGGGGTTGGAACTGGATGAGCTTTAAGATCTCTTCCATCCCAAACCACGCTGTGATCCTCTGGCTCCAGGGTCACGTGGATAACAAAGTAAAACCATCCTTATAAAACTGGCTGAGGTCAGGAAACCAGAAGTGCTCGGGAAGATGTGACTAGGATGTTGCATAATCCAAAGTGCAGAAATGGACTGAAAGAAGGAAAATTAAATTAATGAAAAATAGTATACAAAGTTTTATGTTCTTGAGGAAGAAAGCTGCGAGTGATACAGCAAGAGTCTTCAGGTCATTACACAAGGTATAGTAACCATATTCTCTATCTCCACCACCAGCAGGACAAAGGTAACTTGGCTTCAGTAAAATACATGGGACACGGGAACATTTCCCAGGCTCTAGATCCTGCTGCCATGTCACAGCTCCTGTTTGTGATGGGATCCAAGTGCACATTCCTTTCATTTCCCAAGATGCTGGTTTTGGAAGGATGGCCAGGCACATGGGACAGGGATGAAGACATCACATACTCCAGCAGCTCCTGTGGAGAAGGCACTGGCCTCACTGCAAGCACCCAGCCTGGTGCGCAGCAAGGCTCTGCTGCAGAGCAATCTGCCTTTGAAATGAAGACTTTATTTCTCAGGGCACTGATAACCGCAGGGAAATTGTACAATCCATATGTAGACCATAATAGGCCAATTGGAGGCGTTTGAAAACCAGGTTAGGAAAACCCTGTCAGAAGGTATGCAAGCAGATGAGTTGCAGTAATTAATATCCTTCAGCATATTCTATTTGAGATCTGATTAAGAAAAAGCCATAATCTTCACACATTTTCTTTTTGACAAAAGAGTGTTTTATTTATCAACACACACAAAAATATATCCAACCCCACTACTTTCAACTTGCCTTTGACTTCAGGAAATCATGATCATGCTGGGAACTTCTCTGTTAATTCTATCACTACTTGGAAACCAAATACCCTGGGGCCTTAAAAATGCCATCATCAGACAGCCTAGATAGGTAAACAGACATTCATGAACCAGAAAGCTGGCAGATGCATCGGGTAGAAAAGTCTTTGAAAGAGAGTCTCGGTAATAAAAGACAATTATAACAACATGTGACCATAGCAACAGTGAAGTGAGATGCAGAATGGAAGAGGTAAATATTCCCTTTAGCAGATGGATGTCTCTCCTGTCTTCCATTGAAATTATGAGCTGAAAGGCTAACATCAAAGATTTGTTCAGAGAATTGTTATCTCTGAACCCTGTGCACACACACAGCTCCCCTGGGCCTTGGAAAAGCCTTTTCTTCATTTTACAATGTGAATGTTGTTTCATGGAGATGCATTTGGATGAGATTGTAGAAAGCAAGCCTGAGAAATCTAAACAACAGCAAAAGTTAGGCCCCCCCCCCCCCCCGCCTGCTCTCCTTTGGCAGCGATGCTGAGTCTCCTACCATCCTCAAGGAGATCCTTGCTATTCACTTCTTCAAGTACCTGCAGCCCTAAACCTCTGCTTAACACCTCCAAGTTGGTGTTAAAGAGCGAGGTTATGGACACAGGGAAAGGAAATTCTTTGAGAAACAAATAACACAGCTGCCCGCTTTGCTCTGTGCTGCATTTGTTCCTTTTGGAATGACAATGGGCACAGGAGTTTCTCTTCATTCTGAGAATGAGTCTAGGTCCACCATGGCCACATAAGCAGAGATAAAGTGTCCCATTGGCAGAACGAGGTGCTGCAGGCCTTTGATTTCAGTATTTACTTTTCCCTTTCGATACCCTGCATGAAGTATTTCCAGGTGACCCTGTGTGGGTCAATAAATCATATATCATCCCTGGTGAAAAAAAACCAGCTATGTCAAAGGCGCCTTTCAGTCTGAGCCTGGCTGCAGTTTATCTCTTACCTTCAACTGGCAGTTTAGAAACATTACGACAATCAGATAACCAGAAATGAATAAGCACTTTGATGGCTCAATATCTCACTCCACAAGTGACAATAAAAAGCTCATAACTTTTCCAGTGGTATATTTATATGTGCAGCAGGCAGGGGAGGTAGCATAGCTGGGGCTGCTGGCCCAGGGGAGGTGTCACGCATGGGGGTTACACATCCATTGCTTTAAGGAGAGCCTCCGTAAAGTGCTTAGCTTCAGCCCATACCGCTACAGCCTCTTCTTTTATTCCCTTGGGACCTCATTAGGGTGCATAAAAAAAGGAATCCCTTGTTGTTAACATTCTGCAGGTATTAAAATAGGGGTGATGTACAGGAGAAGGCTCTAATCCACAGTCTGTGAGCCCTTCCTCGTGCTCCAGGTTTATCCCTCCAACTTCCCGTGGGACCTACAGTTCTGTGAAAGGAAATGCATGTCTGTTTCTAATGGAATGGGAGGGGGTTAGTTGTGGCAGGCTACCATCACCCCTGGTGTAAGCAAGGGAGCAGGAGATCTGCAACAGCTCTGACAGTGGTGGGTTTCATTTGACTCTGTGTGCATTTGTGCTGCATACGGACAGCAAGACTGGAAGCAGGGGAGGCTGGAATCTCACTGCTCCCCAGGAACCATGTGTTGGGATTGCACAGGAAGTGGCTTTGGCCAAATTTCCTACTTGGGGAACTTCATCTACACCTGAGGACCCTTTTGGGTGCTTTATTGCTAATTCCTTGGTATCCCTCCTCTGAGATGCTTGTACTGAAGGAAACACTGTGCATGTTCTGTGAGCAAAGACATTGCTCTGCAAGGGTTTTCAAGGCTTCCAACCCCGTCCTGGCTCCAGCTGCAGCAACTGAACCCAGCACAAATCCTTTCCAGGCTCAAGGGGTGGGAGGGGCTGGTAACCGGTTGAACAGCACTGGCACCAGATTCCGCAGATCCAGGTCTCCCCTGGCTAAACAATGGCACTAGGGTGGACCCAAGGACAAGCCACGTCTCTCTCCAGGTTGTTGGGCAGAGCTGACAAGATGGGGTGTATGACACAAGTGTGTGTGTTTCACACCGGCTGCTGTTACAACATGGGCTCTTAGTGATAGCATTTGGGCTAGTGGGGCTGTATGTTACTGGGGATTTCAAGTCCCCCATTTATCTGCAGGAGAATTTACTGGGTGTGACTGGGATAATTTTCTCCACAGTAGCTGGTATGGGGCTGTGTTAGGATTTGTGCTGCAAGGAGTGCTCATAAGTCAGAGATGTTTTAGTTGTGCTGAGCAGTGCTTACACAGAGCCAAGGCCTTTTCTGCTCTTCACACCACCCCACCAGTGAGTGAGCTGGGGGTGCACAAGGAGCTGGGAGAGGACACAGCCAGGACAGATGATCCCAACTGACCAAAAGGATATCCCAGACCATACGGTGTCATGCTCAGGAAGAGAACTGGGGCGGGGGGGAAAGGGGGAAGAGGTTGGAGGTGGACTAAAGATGCTGGGGGACTGGCTGAGCATCAGTCATTTAGTGGTGGGCATCACTTTTCTTTTGCATCACTTGGTTGTTTGGGTTTTTTTGGGGTGGGGGTGGTATTATTTTTTCTTTGTTGTTTGTTGGTTGATTGATTGATTGATTGATTGATTGATTGATTGATTGATTTTTAAACCACAACCCCAAATCATGCCGGAGGGGTTCACCCGCGCTTTGGGGACTGGGACTACACCGGTGCCCGCTCCCAGCAGCGAGGCGAGGAGGGGCAGCGCAGGAGCCGGCCTGCCCCACGAGGTGGCGCTGTGGCACCGCAGCGCTCTCCCCTCCCGTGGCCGGGGGAGGGGGGTATCCATCCACCTCTTCCCCCCCAGAGATGTTGTATCCACCTCCTGCATTGCCTTATCTGCAGATAAAGCAGAGCCTCCACTGTTAAGGAGTGGGTACAGGACTTCCAGGGGACCCTCTGCTTTTTTTCCAGCTGGTTGGTGGGGTGGGATGTGGCTGTGGTCACACACTGCTTGAACCAGAGCAGTGGAAGGACTGGGGTGTCAAGGACATGATGGTTACAAGCAGTTTAGTGTCTTTGTTGGGGGCAGGTCTGTGCCATAGCTCGGTGTGTCGGAACACACCAGGAAAGGGCGTGCTGCAAGTGAAGACCAACGCCATGATGGAACAGAAGTCCAGGTGAGCTGAGTGGCACAAGGCCAATGATGGGCAGGGGATGTCTGCAGAGGTCTCTCCATCCTCTGGGCTCCTAGCCAGCGTGTTGCAAGGCACCAGCATAGGGGTGTCCTGAAGCAGGGTGAAGGAATAGACAGTGAAGAGTTGATGGAGAAAGTGATTTTAGATGATGCAGGAGGGAAGGAGACATATAGGAAGAGACAAGCCTGTAAGACTGAGCAACGGAGTTGGAAAGAGTGAGGATGGGCTCAAACTTAAACAGAGGAGATTTAGGTTAGACCTAAGTAAGAAATTCTTCCCTGTGAGGGTGGTGAGGCACTGGCACAGGGTGCCACAGAGAAGCTGTGGCTGCCCCATTCCTGGCAGTGTTCAAGGCCAGGTTGGATGGCGCATGAATCAAGCTGGTCTAGTGGAAGGTGTCCCTGCCCATGGCAGGGGATGGCACTGGGTGACTTTAAGGTACCTTCTAACCCAAACCATTCTGTGGTTCTATAATGCTTGACTGGGAGGATGTGCACGTAACTGGCCCAGTGGAACAAGGACACAGACACACACACACACACACGCCAGCTGATTTGACAGTGAAGGTGAGGGAAAGCCAACACCAGCTTTTGTGGAAAAGGAGAAGGGTGAGGAGAACAGGGAAGAGGAAGAAGGAAAATGTGACCAAAAGGTGAGGGAAGAAAATGTTTCCCAAAAGCTGGTGCCAAGGCGAGGTGGGCACAGGAAAGCTGCAGGGAGAGCTGGGATGCTTGAAGTGGGGTTTCCTAGGGAATGGAGAGGAGGGGAGCAGCTGCTGTTTGTCTATGTGCCCCAGAACTGCTGTGTGCTCCATGATGCTCTATTATGCCATCAAATTCAATGTAATTACATATATATTTTATATTGAGGTCTCTAGCATGTTCTAGAAAAGAAAAAAAATCGAGAGATAAAATAACAGAAGTTACTCTGATCATTTAATTTCTAATCAGTGTAACCATAAAATGCCCGGAAAAGTCTGCCACTTGCTTCAGGAGAAGGAACTGAAATAGTTGTCAGATACTTTCTGCTTTCCAGTTTGAAATGCATAGAACCTCCAGATTCTCAAAATCTACAACTCATTTGAAAGCCTACACATTTGAAATCAGGATGCTGTTTGATCAAACTCACCAAAGAACACTACCATGATGGTAGGATACCATCAATGCATGATGAGCACTTTCCAAACCCATCACAAAGGAAGCGGCTCAAAAACCAGTGGCTTGAACATTAAGCTGTGCTATGGGCAAAAGTACAAGAGGTTAATCTGTAGTCCCCGTTTTGATTTTGGACACACACATATACAACCCTTCACAGGTGTATGTCATAGAATGAAGTATGCAAAGGCTTTCAGGCACTTGCATCATCTGCTGTGTCCTGTTTCTCTGCAGCAGCACTGGGAACTAAGGTGTTCATATAGAAGTGCTGCAATTTATCTCTGGGTCTCTCCTCTCTTGTGAAATATGTGGAGTTTTCCTCTTCTCTTTCTATCCCTAGGAAGCAACGAAGAGTAAGTGTGGAGAAATCTATCTCTTATAGCAAAGCTAGGCTCCATCTGTTCCAGCACTCAGCTGGAAGAAGGGTAAATTCCATCAACGTCAATAATGCTTTGCTTAGATTTCTGTGGACCTGTATAAGGAATAAGCACTGCACACTGTATGTGTTAGTAAAGATTTATTGTGTTTGTCCTGAAGGTGTCAGGTGGCAGAGAGGCTTGAGAAGAGAAAATGAGGGGAGGCATATGTGTTGGCTGAGCAGCTCCTGCAAAATCATGAAGACAAGCAGGCCCTGAGAAGGACTATGCTGTCATGGTACTGAAGTCAGGAGATGTGGTTCTCCTCTCATGTCTCCCAGTGATCTTGGATACTATCTCATCTCTAATCTCTTGCCTAGCTAGATGGTCAGTTTTCTGTTTTCAAAATGTACTCTATTTTCAAAACGCACTAGAGAAGAGGAGGTAAAGTCCAGTCATTCCTCACTGGTTACAAAATGAGACCCAGGGGAGGGTCAGAGGTTTAACAAGCAGAGATTGGCTTAACAGAGACAATGAAGTCAGCAATATTCCTTACAAGATTGACTTATTAGCTGCATAAATGTTATTATCTTTCAACCAAATGGCTTTGTATCTAATTTAGTATCCGATAAAAGGATAGCCTGAAAACCAATACTCTTGTAGTTATTCAAGTATGCTACTTACAATTCCCTGCTTTTATTTATACTGCAGTTTATGATCAAGCTGGTTGTTTGTCATAGACAAAAATAGGAAGATCATGTTCTTTCTTTGGCTTTGCTGTGTTTTAAAAAGAAAGCAGGCGATGACATATTCTTCATTACTGAGTTGATTGATAAAAAGAGCAATTAGGCAATACATGTATTGACAGAGGGGAGCCTTATGGAAACAGGCCCTATCCTGAGTTAGTGCAGTGTAATCCTGATAATGTAATTGAGATTTTCGGATGTATAAGAGAATAGTCTTTTCTGCACAGACAGAGACTTTGTTTTCTGACATCACAGTCTTTCTTCTGAGGTCACTGCAGGATCTATATGCTTCCCTTTGAGCTTGGACTCAAGCCTGAAGCTCCTGCCTTCCTACAGCGCAGACCCTGGGAGCCTTGCTTGCAGGGGGAATAGCTGAAATGGTGCTGGCTCAGCTGAGCTACAACATGCACCATAGACTGCAGTCCTATGATATCAGACAGCTGGTGTCAGTGATGAAGTGGGATGAGTTTATTTCTTCAACTGCTCCATGCATGCAGCCAGTCATTTTGGGGTTTTGCAGGCAACTAATTACTGATGTTCATTAGCTGACGATATTAATGGGCAGTGTAGGTCAAGGAACACACTGTACATTAGCTTGCTGACATGAGCACACTCCCTCACCTGAGGTTTCTGTCTGAAAAGATCAGGTTTCCTTCTGTCCAGAGTCTTACACACTTGGGGCACTCACAGACAAGTGCACACGTGTCACTGTATATCCCAGAGTCCCTTATCCTGCTACCTGCTACCAGACATCTCTGCAGCTTCCTGCCTTAGTGAACATACGAATGCTCATATCCTGCCATTTTCTTGTAAGGCTTAGAAAGCTCCCATCAAGGCTGCTATGTTTTGCATGGAAACAGGTGTATTTTCTGTTTAATCTAGTTTTAATCTGAGAGCAGCAAATTCGTTCAGAAGGGAGGAGAAGACAATTGGAGGTTTGTTATTTCTTGCATTGCATTGTCAGGATTCCTCAGAACTAATTTTGGAGATTAAACTTCCTGGAAAAGGAGTGTCCCTTACATGTATATATGTGGAAGGTATGAGGAGGCACTTACGTGACTTCAGTTCTTGCATTATACGTTGTTTGAATTACTGGCTTTATAATCTTATTATCTGTAAGTCCTGTGTTATTTTATTTCCTTATGAAAAGGAAACATAAAGAGAAAGGTGCTAATATCTCATGACCTAATTTAGCTGGAGCCATGCTCTTCTTCAGCATCACAACATCTACGTCAATGGGGAGCTCCCAGGCCCAATGATTTTTCACTCCTGTTTTTAGATTGCCAGTCATACCTATGTATATTGCACATAGCCAGTCCCACACCAGCTTTCATAGCAGTCTGTGTGGAATTACTCTCTATTCTACTCAAGTCTTTTATCCTGGGAGCAAAGGAAAAGCCAAAAAACCACTGAACCTCCCATCTGTTTGGGTTGTTGTTGATTCACCCTTCTGACAGTGACAGGTTGTACACACCTCTATCACCATCTCTCTTTTCCAAAATGAAAACCTTTTGACATCCCTGATCAGGCTTAGGAGTGAGCTGTATACCGAGTTTTGGTATTGTGCAACACTCCTACTGAGCCCTCAAGCAGAATATTAAAAGCCTACACAACATTAAGCTCAAAACTAGAGGTGTTTGTACAATGAGGCAGCAATTTTGATGATTATGCCCTTGAACTTCAGTGTTTCTCTGTGGATGGGTCAGAGAGTTTTCGTGTCCTTTTTCCCAGCACTGCAAACCAGCTGGGTACAAGCCAGATCCTGTCTAGAAGCTGTGCATTGTTGTATTAGCCTGGGCCACAAATTCCTGACTAGTGACAAAGCATTTTAACTTGGATTCAGTGTCATGTTAGTGTAATTGGGTTTAAACATGCCTGTTTTCATGGAATACACATACAGTAGAAGTGAGATTGTGGGTATCTGCTCTGACAGCCCTTGACTTCTTCATGTTCATCTCAGGGTGTTGCTCTGCATTGGTTTTGCTTGCATTTTCCAACTAGAAATTGTACCCATGTAATGTGGATATAGAGATATAAATACAGAGAACTGTACCAAAATGACTTGTTTTGAAGGATACTGGCAGCAGGATTGTCCTTTCTCATAATCAGATAAACAGAATATCTTCTGCATTTCTGCTGTGTTGATAACTCATACTCCAGAGCATCTGAAAATATAGAGGCTTTATAGTATCTGAAGATACATGTTGTATTAATTGTTGCCAAGCTTTCATGACTGTGTCTTCCTCAAAATAAGTCTTTCTTCCATCAATTCTCCATCCAAAGAAGAAACCACAATGACTTTTTTTTTAACTCCTCCATAGTTGTGCTCTTACTGTGCTTATGGAAAACATGTTGGAATTTCAGCTTATGTTCTAGCTAGAAATAGATAAATCTGTTTATACCAGGTAGTGATTTGACTGGAAGATTCCTTGCCACACCCAAAATACATGAAATGAGTAGTTATAAATATTCTCTTTAATCATGGAAAGGAGCCTTGTATCCAAATTTATGCAGACTCCCTTAAAGACATGGCTAGGTTCTCCTTTCATCATCAACAGATTTGCTTTGTGTCTCTCAGCTTCCTTTAAGTTGTACCACTGGTTTATGCTAGAGTTAGGGACAGGTCTTGCTCCCGGGCAGCTGAGGAAATGCCTCCCTTTTCCTCATTTTTTATGTCTTTTGTTATTTCTCATATGAACTGCTATCATAAATATTTAGATGGAAATGCCTAATAGGAAAATTGTATGGTTTCTAAGTTCAGTGAGCCATTAAATAGGTTCTAATAATTTCAATAAAAGTTTGGGATATTTAATAATGAGAAGCAGATATATAGGTTACTTGATTGTTTCCAGACTCTCAGTAAGTATTGTCAGTGGCTCATACACTGTGGGTTCCTCAAACACCCTCAAAGAAGAGCCTCTGGGAGTGGGAGAGGGAATCAACCAAATCATGTATAAACAAAGTGTTTTTCAAGAAAATATGTCTCTTTTTTTTGGAAAATGCTGTTCACCACATGCTTTTTATCATGACTTTAAGGTTTAGGGGTTTTTCAATAAGCAACTAAAGACCTAATCAGACTTGGCCTTTATAATAACTCACACTTGTATTGCATGTAACAGCATCATGGGTTTCAGTGGCCTTTTCTAGAAATGACACTCTCAGAAATCTGAAATTTGAGACATATATTTACCTTCTCCAAGGCAAAGCACCCTAAGAGACTAGGGAAGATGTTAGTGTATTCAAATTACATCAGGGCACAAAGCCAGGTGGGAAACTTTGATTACCAGCATCTCTCTCTAGAGCCCTTCTCTTTGACTGTATAGTGCATTTAGGAATTGCTTAATTATGTGATTGATAATTGATTGATAAGTTAGGATCTTAATGTACATTACAGGTCTCCCTATTTAACCTATGCCGTGCAAGCAATGAAATATTTGTCAGGCCAGATGAAGCTAGTCAAAGGCCTGAGATGTGCTTCTGCAAAAAGTTCCTTGAATAAATGTGAAGTGAAATTGTTCCATGCCTTGGTCTGTGAGATATGGGCTCACCACTCCAAAACATTTATTTTAACTGGCTTATTTTCTCATTGAATGTTGGATCTTGTGGCCTCTCAAAGGCGGCAGCAAAATGCCTCTGACTGAGGGGACCCCTGAGTTGGTTGCATGTTCTCTAGAGGTTCCTTTCTGCAAGGCGGGACCACTTCTGTCCATCTTTATGGCCATTTACGATATTTGATGAGAGAGATCCAAGCTTCAGGTTGTACAGCTGCAGGAAGCAATAAACTCATTAAACATTCTCCTACCTTGTGTTAACTAGATAAGAGGTGCTCACGTGAGCTGCGTTGTGCGGCTTTTAAGTTTGCACTGGAGGAAGCAAGAAGGCGGGGAAAGGAGAGATGCTTTATCTGCTGTACACCTTCCTTGCCCTTATCTCCTTGTGAAAATGATAGATGAAGTTATGATGCCTGTAATCCCTGCTGAGTGAACAGAAAAAAGAATGAATGCTGTTTCCAAAACATTTGCAGCAGGGTTGCACAACCTTCCTGTGATTTGCAGAGTTTGCCCAACTGTTTGTGCAGCTGTAGTTCTTCTTGGAGCCCTGGCCATGCCCGAATGCAGCTTCTGTGACTTAGCAGGTGGCACCTGCCATTAAGCAGTGTTGCTCCTATGTTGTTTGACTTACTGCGTATGGATGTACACACGTTGTGCAGGGTGGGACAGTTATCCCTCTGAAGACATTAATTTTGGGGGCTCATGCATCATGTTAGAACACTAACAAACATTAACAAATTATGTTGTTATAACATTAACAAAGCAGCTGGCAAGCCAGATCTCCTGTCTCTCAGACCACTATTTGTTTAATTAGAATTGTAGAATGATAGAATAGTTTGGGTTCGAAAGAACCTTAAAGCTCATTCAGTTCCAACCCCCTGCCACAGGCAGGGATACCTTCCACTAGACCAACTTGCTCCAAGCCCAGTCCAACCTGGCCTTGCGTACTGTCACGGATGGGGCTTTCACTACTTCTCTGGGCAACCTGTACCAGTGCCTCACCACTCTCACAGTAAAGAACATCTTCCATATGTTTAACCTAAATCTCCACTGTTCAACTTTGAATCCATCGCCCCTTGTCCTATTGCTACAGTCCCTGATGAAGATTCTCTCTCCAACATCCTTGTAGACTCCCTTCAGATACTGGAAGGCTGCCATGAAGTCTCCATGCAGCTTCTCCAGGCTGAACAGTCCCAGTTTTCTTATCTTGTCTTCAAAAGGGAGGTGCTTCAGCCCCTGATCATCCTTATGGCCCTACTCTAGACTTGCTTCAACAGTTTCATGTTATTTTCATGTTGTGGACACCAGAACTGTACACAGCACTTCAAGAAGGGTCTCAGAGAGGAGAGTAGGAGGGGCAGGATCACCTCCTTTGACCTGCTGGTCGCGCTTCTTTGGATGCAGCCCAGTATACAGGTGGCTTTCTGGGTTATGAGTATACACTGCTGGCTCATGTTCAGTTCATCATCAACCAAGGCTTCTTAACCAATTATATTTTGGTATTTTCTGTCTGATCAATCCATCTATCCATCTAAAACTTCTATTACATTATCTATTCAGTATGGGAACAGATTCTTGGTTGTGCTTTACATACCTTAAGAGGACTCTGGCGCACAAAACCTGTAGATGTTACCTTGATAATAACTAAGCTGGCATTTTGGGGCATGCATACACATGTGTAATTGTGTACCTCTTACGTATTTTAGAAGCATAAACACTGCCATTAAGGTCAATGATGAACACTGGAACTTGTTGATCAGCTTCAACTAGGTTAAAAAAAAAATAAAAATCAAGCATATTTTGACTTTATTTACAGTGATTTAACTTCAATGACTTTAGTGAAGCACACTGCTGGAGAAAACAACCTATATCTTTCTTGATCCCCTGAGCCACCCAACTCCCTGCATTTCAGTGTGTTATTCTTAGCAACTT
>JBCJKH010010275.1:25333-46700 GCA_039877255.1 Loriculus beryllinus | reverse complement strand
GGATGACACCTGGCATTCAGACCTGGCTCTGGAGTTGATATTTTGAACTCAAAACTGGCCTGGAGTGAGGGGAAAATAGCTAGTCAAGAAGAAAAGCTTTAGTTGTCTTTCTCCCAGATGTGGGATGAAGTTCTCTTTGTTGGTGCCTGTTGATCATTTTACAGTCCTTAGAAAAAAGCACCCTGTAAAAATTCAAAGTGCAAGCTGCCATATGAAAAAGGGTAACAGAAACGCAGGTGTTCATATATGTGTAAAAGCCAATACAGCATCTTTAGTGGTTTACAGAAAAATTCCTGAAGACCCAGTCCTTGAAAGACATGCTTATGCCTTTCTTAGACACACTGCTATTTGAGAAGCAGCAGGGCAGAGAGCACTATGAATGCAATTGGCCATCCGGGTACTTTTAACTAAGGAGAGTAGAGCACAAACTTTACCCAGGTCCCAGTCACCTTCCCTCTAGAAATCTCTACAGAAGGTAATCAAATGGAGTGTCATATTCTTGGTTTCTGAGAGGTTGTGCACCTTGAACACTGGTAAGCCCTTACTCCACCAGCCGATCTGGTAATAGTAGAGTTAGGAGATGGTGGGGTTATATCAAAAGGGAGTGAGAAGGCAGTTGAAGGAATTCTAAATCATCAGCTAGCACCCTTTTCAAGGAAGGCAGTAAATGAAGGGAGAATGATGCAGCAGAGATGCATGTGCTGCCTAAGAATGCTGAGGTCTGTGAATGTAACAGCAGAAGTCTGGACAAGCTGTGAAGAGGGGAATGAGAAAACAACAAACCTGGGGAATTCTGGAACCAGTGCTCTTAGTCCAAGGCACAATATGTTTTTAGGATAAATCCTTTTCAGTGATGACAGTAGCGAGAGCTTAGAATAGGAACTCTTTCTGCCAGAAGTGCACAAGACTTCTGCTCTTCAGCTCCCACTGACTACTGAAAGTAGCCCAGTTCATGGTTAGAGGTTGCCCTTACTGGCAGCACTGTATCATTGTATTCTCAACCTGCTCTTAAATATGCTGCTCTATGAGTTAATGCCATTTGCTTTTTATTGCTGCACTGACTTTGCATGAGTCCCTGGAGGAAAGGGAGTTTAGTAGTCCCTCATGAGATTTGTGTCTGATGGCCTTTTGATAGTTCTAGGGCTTATATCACTTTGGTTTGTTCAATTCAAATAAAGTAGTGTTTTCCACTGCTCTAGGCCTATGTTCTAACTGAACAAATATATCCTTATTAATGTTCATTCATGCATAAGATACATTTCTGCTTGTGACTGAATCTTGACTGGCAGTACACTGGTATAAATGCAGCCCCACTCGAAGTGCCAGCCAGGCGAGCTTGCTCACTGCCAGTGTCTAAAGGTATTGTGTCTGTAGGGGCAGGATATAGTTCATAATCCATTACTATTTAATTGTATCTTTTCTGTTGATACTGTGATTGGGGGCACCAATTAGTTTCAATTGTGCAGGTGGTTTTAGTAAAGCAGACAGTTAGGTTAATGGGAAATGGACTGTGATCATCTACCTCATTTCACAGAGCTAAGAAGCAACAATCTAATTTGAACTGAGTTCAATTATTCTTGACTGGAACTTGCTTTAAACTAACAACCTCAGTGCAAAAAGGCTGTTGGGGCCATTCAGCCTCTTGATTTCTCTTTTACATGCACAGGTCTCTTTACCAGAAGTGTTTGATGGTAACTAGCTCTGACGCAGCTGATGAAATCTTCCTGTTTGACCACATCTAATGGAGGGCTCCTTCCCTACACAGCCATTTTGACATTTAATTCTTGTGAACTGTGGAGAAAACTCTTCTTATCTAAACACACAGATAAACCATTGCCAATTTAATGAGAGTAATCACACGAGAAAAATTATCAAATGACCTTTTACAGGATTTTAATCAGCTCATAGATCTGTGCTTTGTTGTGTGGCCCTAATCCTGTGCGTGCTGTTAAACAGGTTTAGCACTGTTTTCTGTCCCCTATTCTGAGTCTGAAATCTTGATGTTGATAAAAGGCAGAGGGAGTAAAAATGGGATAGAAGGTGAACAAAATAAAGGTGCAAATGGAAATACACAGGTATTCTCACTGATGATTGGTCATTTTCCCAGAATAAGCCAGAGAGCTTATGAGGGCACTGAAGTCAATGATTGTTTTGGTTTTAGGACTAAATGTAAGCTGGTCCTTACCAACTGACCATAGATAAATGTTTGTTTGCTTAGACTGCATTCAAAGTCTGGATGAACAAAACCAAATGACTTAATGATTAAAAAAGTTTTTTAAGGAAATGTTATCCCAAGAAGGGAAAAAAAGTATGTTTTTTAAATCAACTGTGTTTCTGTTTTCTGTTCAAAAAAGTAAACAAGATAGAGGAAAATGGGGAACTCTGTTGAAATTATTATTGTTATTATTAAAAACAACTCTTCTGGGCCTGTGCCTAGGTTGGAGTAATAAACATTTCAAAAATCAAGGGTTGATTTACATGGGCTGATCAACTGTGGTAACAATTTCAAAGGAGCTCGTGTCCTATTCAAACTATGATTAATCTGTCTTTTGTTCTTAAAATTAAATGCCATCAATTTTACATTTAGGAAATGTTACTATAGAACCAGGAGTACAGCCAAGAAACTATTGTTTTTCCCTTACAATATCTCTTCATGTGGTAACCATAAATTCAAGTTTGGCACAGGGAAAGGGTGATTATGCACTATATATCTAATATAGAATGTAAGGTGCAAACACAGATATCTTAAATATTCTATAATTTCCATTCTGAATAGAAAAATGTAAATATCCTATATGATTTATTAAAGATGTCAACAAAACAAGCATAATCTGACAATTTAAAAGATTTACTCATGGCTATCATTCATTCTGGTCTCGCCTGAATCCTACATCATAACTGAATCAAACTAACTTTTATCTGACATCATGAAGATACAGCCAGTTCTAAGAATGTTCACTCTGTCATTGAGAGAAATGAATATTCTGTGCTCTGAAGTCCACTGTAAAGAGAAACAATCTTGAACAGTGGCATTTGATAACGGTACTTGTATCACTCCCTAAAAGTGAATGAATTTGGAGGTTAAGTGATGATTGCTAGTACAAACTTGCTTAGAGGTTTTCTTTAAATGCAGTTTATTATCTCAAGGAATCTGTTGTCTCAGAATATAGAGATAGCATGGGGTAAAATTACGCTCACATCAATTAAGAGAATTTGGTTTTGTATGGCATATCCCTTAATTGTGTGAAACAATCAGGGGAGTATTAATTGCCTTCTTGATGAAGAAACCGGTAGCAATAGTAAAACGTGCCTTCCTGATTCAGCACAGAATTCATTCAAGCTTGCGAAAATTTCTATTAATTCAATAAATCATTGTTATAAAAACTGCATTGTACATAGTTAGCTAATGCAATACAGCGTAATTTAGCACTTCTATTTTCAAAGTATGTTTGCATGTGAATCCATTCTTAAAATATAGTTCCTTCCCTTTGGTTTATGGTCACAATTAGCATTAAGCAATGGTTTTCTCTTCAAGGAAAACATAATTTAATATTCGGGCCATGTCTGAAACTGGGTAATTGTGAAAAATAGTTCTGCTGCAGTCTGGATAGCTCTTGAGCAGTACAGACCCCAGATTACATGGTTTTGGTGCATCTGTTCTTTCCCTGGAGAAGTTAGCAGATGAAGTTAATAGAAATAGTCCTGACTGTCAGGCATTGGAGGCCATCACATAGTAGAAACACTTTTTATGGAGATCAGGAGAGGCTGGGACCCCAGGTCTGTGAGGCACACTGAATAAGGGGCTTGTGCCCATGTCTATGCCTTTGCAGTCAATGAGCTGCAAACCTGCCTTAGTGCTTTGATGCACAGGGAATCAAGACCCTAAATCCTCTCTGAGCTTTCCTGGCTCGTCGGGTCAAAGCTCCTCCCTCATATGCTATCATACACTGATAAAACATGTAGAGTGATGAAGGAAGGGATTTTCCAGCAGGGACCTTGAAGTGGCCATAACTTTGAAGGGGATCCACTTAGATGTTTTACATTCAACCAACTCGGAGACTTTCCGTGTTGCTGCAAACTGCACTGTCCCTTCCAGTCCTGAGGAGTGCTATATGCCTACCCAAAAGATACCTCCCTCACCTTAAATCACTGGTGGGCTTCATGGCAGAGAAGGATGCTTTCAAGTATCAAAAGTTATCAAGGCTCTCAGCAGTTCTTGTGCCTCTCAACGGAGCTGAGGCTGAACAGTTCAACCTTTTTCTTCTATATTCTCACTAGTCCAAAATTCATCTGACTATCTGATACAAAAGAATTATCACTTGTACTTTGATGTGGGTTTTCTTTATATATTTGTATTTCTAGACATTGCAAAGAAGATTTTGCCTGAATTTTTATCCTTTAATGTAATGGCTCTTCTGCTCTTTCAGAGGCCAGCTTGCAATAAGATGTGGTCTCCCATGCCCCAAAATGGGATACAACATAACTGAGTTTTTATATGGTTAAATTATAAATATAAATATAAAATATAAATATAGATATAAATGTAAACATAAATATAAATATAAATATAACATGGCAGTAGAAAGAACTGTTCCAGTGTGCTGGAACATATTTTAACTTCATCTGTGGACTGAAGGCCAAACTCATCCCTGAAAGATACCTACAGATTCCCACTGGAGACACTTGGACTTACAGATGCTTCTCTGAAGTCAAAATATAGCCCTAAAATATTAACAGCCTTTCTCAAAAAGCTGAGAATTATGAAAGTTTTGGACAATGTAAAGTAGTGAGCCTAAAGTCAGTGTGAATTCTCTGCAGCTGGAAGCAGTGAAGGGAAAATAGAAATATGCTCCACAATAATTTATAGGTTTGGAACATTAATGGAGAAAAAAGGCAGACATACAACAGAGATAAAAAGCAGTATTATCCAGGACAACCCACACACAGAGATCAAAGTTAATTTGAAAACTTAAGTGTTTAAAGAAAAAGCAAAGAACAGTTGAAGTAAAGAAAAAGAGGAAAAAGAAGTTGAAAAGAGATACTAGCAATTGCAGAAAAGAACAAGAACAAAAAAGTAAAAAAGAGATAATGTATCTTTCAGGAAGTTGCTGGGGATCATTAAAAAAGATCTCAATGTGAGAGGTATTTCAGAAAAGCAGGCTATTTCTTTGGATAAAATTACACATCAGAAAGAAAATTACTAGTTGAAGAGTTAAACAAGATGCAGTTGCATCTAAGTGTGGAAAAGAGAATGTTCGGAGTAATCCAGAGGCAGAAAGTATATGAGCATCAGGGAGGAAAACAAGCCTGTCTTGTCTTGATCATGACATTGAGTTACAGCCTTACATTAGAAAAGGTGCTGCCACTTTCCAAATTGAATGCACTTTGGATACTTTTCCAGATGTTTCAAAGAGATTATAGGTTTTGAAAAAGGAGACTAAGAAATTGGGAAAGGAGATTAGAACATGGTATCAGAAAGAGCAACATACTGCCAGTACCTCTCACTCTTGGTCTTTCTTCCTGAACATCCTGTTGTGAAAATGGTGCTTCCTCTTCTCATAATGAATAGTCAGGATTGTCATTAAAATTGCCCATGGTCTTTTGATTAGGAAGCAGGGAAGCATCAAGTAGAGATATAGGAAGATGTTATTCTTACCTCTCTAGCGTTAATATACTTAAACATGGGAAGTTCATGCTGGATATAAGGAGGAAGTTCTTTACAGTGAGGGTGGTGAGGTACTGGAACAAGTTGTCCAGAGAACTGGTAAATGCTCCATCCCTGGCAGTGTTCAAGACCAGGTTGGAGGGAGCCTGGGGTGACATGGTTTAGTGTGAGGTGTCCTTGCTCATGGAATGATCTTAAGGTCCTTTCCAGCCCTAACCATTCTATGATTCTATGATTAATGGAACCCACAAAACCCTGAAACACTCCAAAGGGAGGCTGAGATTGTGGACAGAATTAGGAAAATGCTGTAAAAACAGTATCAGTCCTAGAATGCCTGCTCTCAAGAAGAGGTCAGAGACATTTGATTTGTCTTTTCCAAGGCCAAGAAGTACTTATGGAAGGCAGAGAATTCAGAAGCAAAAGCTTATTTGAGGTATTAAAATAAAGTATAGTAGGATGCCATAGCTAAACAGAGTCAGGGAAAAAAGTATAAATAACACTAATTGTCAGGAAGACTTTTCTGATGTTTTTAAATCTAGCTTGAGGGCCCTCAGAACCCTACAGAGCTCATTGGGAAATTGTGGGCTTGGTGACTAGATGAGGTTTGAAGGTATTTGTTATACAAGAAGTCAGATCAGATGATCATAACAATCCATCTGATTTTATAATGTACAAATCTTTTCTTGAAACCTTACTGTTATTGCAAAGTTCTTTCTCTGTCACATTGTGTTAGATTTGGCATCTTTTCTTCTTCTATAAGGTAGATTATTAATTCTGAGTACCTACAAGTTCTTTTGTTATTTAATGGACTTTCTCTGGCACCTATTGCTGCATTTTTGAACGCTTGGAGAGGCATTGTGAACATCTTCAATTAACAAAAGTTAACAAAGCTATTTATGCTTCCAGAGTTTTGTGGTTTCATCATGATGACACAGTAAAAGCTATTTAACTAACGCTGCCCAGAAGATTCTGTGCTACTTAGAAATCAATCCGTCTCCAGTCAGGCTCTTATTTTCACTGTGCTGAAAAGAAACAGGAGCTCTTCTTCAAGCTTGTGTTCCTGTGCATAGACATACACACCTATATATTTGATAAAACTGCCATGACACGTATTCACATATATGAAACATCTCTGAAAAAAATAAAAATAAAATTGTGTCCATGAATGTTGAACACAGTCATACGAAAGAGTTTCTTCTTCAATGAGGTGGGTACAAAGAAATTCCTGTTCCTTAATGAACTTCACATGAAGTGATTAGGTATTCTGTAAGTACCCAAGAGAGTTTCTCACACTGAAGCTATTTCTCTCTGTTGATTTTAATGTTTCCTCTATGGCTGTGTCTTTTGGTTCAATGTGGTGAAGTCTGCAGCTTTTGTTACAAATATTCACCAATCCAGTGTTTACATAGAAGAGCGAGCAACAGTCCCTAAAAAAGATTCCTATTCTTCTGTGCGCTCAGAATATTCTCAGGGTCTTCCTTTAGCTCACTGTTGTTCCATAGGTACATGCTGTCACTTACAGATGTAATTTCTTGAACATCATAGCAGTTTGAACATGTAATGTTTGCAGATGACTTGTACACCATTAATATTTCATTGGATTGCATTATTCCGAGTAGTTTAGGGGAAAAGGATGTTTCTGTGGTCCTTAAATCAGATGACGTGTTAAAGTATGCAGTGGACTCTTACGCACTTCTGGAAGCAGTTCACTTTCTTTATGTATATTGTAACCCCGCCTGACTGACAACTTTGACTACAAACGTAGGTCACTCAGCCATATATAGCTTATCTTTTAAACTTCTATTTTTCTGATTGCAAGAAAGCTTCTCTAGAGCTCCCACTTGAAACTTCACCCCGCCCAGGTGTTTTTGGTTAAATTTACCCTTAAGAGCTTCAAAGCTTTATATAGTTTTTAACTACATCATCCGTTGTTCTGTGCACTGCATATTTTATTGTAGTGTAAAATCCTCCCTTTTTATACACTATTATTCTCCTTCTGAATGCCTCTAATCTGATGTCAGAAACACTCTTCCTGCATCAGTATGTTTCTCTTGAGAAATCCTTTTTTCTTTTCCCAGGTGATGCTCATATGTTTCTCATAAAGTAATTTCAGAAAGTGCTGCACACTAAATGCTCTGGTCTCTGGGCTGCAGTCTGTCAGAACATAGGCCACGACCCATGTTTAGAAGCAGCTAACATACCTTTATTTTTGTGAGCACCATTTCATGACATTTTGAGATGACTGGGTAACCTGATGGTCATTGAAAGTTTTCTCCTTGTGGGATTTGTTGACTATCTGATGCAAAGCCTTAAACCTCCCACAAATGTTTATTCATTCATTTGAAATGTCTCATGAGGAACTGAGAAAAGAACATGCGCAGCCTCAGCTAGCCTTTGCTCTCTGGAGCAAATGGTCTGCTGTGCTTCATCATCAGGTGGATTAAGATAGTTGTAGGTCTTTAACTCCAGATTGATATCCAAGCTATAAGGGGGGCAATTTTCCTGAGGCTGAATTGTAGAGTAGCAATTCCTTGAACTATAGGTGGCTTTGGGACCATGTCCACACTATGCTTCATTTGGTATGAGGGCTTGAGTTGCAGTGTTCTGAATCTTTATACATTCTGAAATCACTCCACCTGCTCTGTATTGCTGGTGTTTCTCGTTCTCTACAGTTAAAGCTGTTCAGTTTCATATGGACAGTACTTGTTAGGGTAGAGTTATTGGAACTGGGCCTAGGCACTTGTCCACAAAGAGGCAAAGCTGAATTTTAGTCTTTATTTAGCCCTTTTGGGCACTGAGATATTTGATGTTATGTTTCAAGCCAGTGGCTTCCTTACCAGTTTCTTGGATATCCTTTGCCTGTTCTGCTGCAGGGACATCTGAAAGAAAACAAACAAGCTGATTTTAACTTAATGGCTAGGGCACTAAGCAGGGATAGGGCTTACTCTAGGGCACTTGCCTTCAGGTTGCTCTTCTTCAGTGAATTATCAACCATCTTTCTAAGGTATTGGCATAAACTGTTCAGGTAGGGACTATATTATGACTGACCTACAGCAAAGTTTGGTGTTGTCAGCACACAGCACAGGGTGGAGTCTGCAACACAAACTGGATTCCATGACTTACAGAGGCTCATCGTTTTTCCTTCTACATACCTTTGATGGAGTTTGGCCTTGGACATATACTGCTGGATTGTCAGTCCTTACTGTTATTCATATAACAGTTTTGAAGGGGTTCACAGTCCTAGACAGATTCTGCTAAGCTGTACTGTGAATGTAACTATCCAAGCAGAAATCCAGCAAGAAAATGCAGCCCACAGACTGCTCGGCAGAGAGGAGTGAAGTGCCAGCAGTGTATTGTCTCTTGTGTATTTCTGAGTATTGATCTGCCTTACTGAGTGCCATGGTTTAACCCCAGCCAGCAAGTGAGCCCCACACAGATACTTGCTCCACATCCCCCTGTGGTAGGATGGGGAAGAAAAATTGAAGAGTAAAAGTGAGAAAGCTCACGGGTTGAGATAAATGCAGTTTAACAGGTAAAGCAAAAGCTGCACAAGCAGAGCAAATCAAGGAATTCATTCACCACTTCCCACGGGCAGGCAGGTGTTCAGCCTTCTCCAGGACAGCAGAGCTCCATCACATGTAATGGTTACTTGGGCAGACAAACACCATCACTCTGAATGTCCTCCCTTCCCCTCTTCCCCACCTTTACATGCTAAGCATGACTCCATATGGTGTGGGATATCCCTGGGGTCAGTTAGGGTCAGCTGTCCCAGCTGTGTCCCCTCCCAGCTCCTCGTGCACCCCCAGCCTGCTCACTGGTGGGGGGGGGTTGAGAGGCAGAAAAGGCCTTGGCTCTGTGCAAGCACTGCTCAGCGTTACCTAAAACATCCCTGTGTTATCAGCACTGTTTCCAGCACAAATCCAAACCATAGCCCCATACGAGCTACTGTGAAGAGAATTAACTCTATCCCAGCCAAAACCAGTACACCAGCACATCAAGTCTTGATCTCTCTGCACTCTGAGTCTAGGGCTTGAATACATGAGGGATTTGTGCACTGTCTATACTGTTGGCTCAGAGAAGGAAAACAGAAAAGGTTGAACATGGCTTTGCAGTTAAAATCTGCAGAGCATACATAGGATGCAGTAATATATTATGAGCTTTTCCCCCTGTGTTTCTACTGTATGCTTCATCTCTATATATGATACAAGACTGTCCATACAGATAACTCAATAAATTATATATTTACAGTAATTAATCTAAAACTGTGTTCAATCTGCACCACAAGTGTTAAAAGCTATTACTGAGAAGACAGCACAGTATAAATAAGACTCCAGTGACTTTCAGGCTTTTAGGCTTATTGATGTGTAATTCAGGCTCAGTGTAACAAATCTTAGTGGCTGTATTTTAGAAGCCCTAACAACAAAGAATAGGATGAATAGAAAGAAAAGCAGTGAATAAGAATAGTCAGGAACTTGGAAGGCAATTTGTAGATATCAAGATGAGTCAGAAAGATGTATGTCTGTACTCCAAAACATGTCTGTCCTCCTTCAGGCAGGAAAGCGGCATGACTCCATTTTGCCCCTCTTTTACCTCTTCCTTTGCTATTTTACTGCACTGCCTATTACCCTTCTACTGGGCTTGACTCCTGTTTCCCCACACCTTCTATAGATTTTCCTGCACACCAGTAGGTAAGGATAGCTATCCTTGTCCTGAATGAAGCATTGTCCCTCCTTGCTGTATGCAGTCATTCAGGTGAATTATGCAGTTGAAACTAAAATCTGGAACACTTTCTGAACCTTTTTCTGCTCCATTCGGGCTTTTAAAATGTTGGGGTTTTTTTTGGAGTTTTTGCTTGCTTTTTTCAGACCAGGCAAAATACAAAGTACATATAAGGTGAAATAAATTACTTTTGATGTCCTGAGCTAATGTGTCCTCTAGCATTGTGAAAAGACACGAAATGCTATGTGTAGACTGTGAAGCATGAATTTAATATGTCCTTGTATTTATTTTTCTGATGGCAACCTGTAATATTTAAAAAACTGTAAACCCCCCTGCCCGAAATGAAGCTGTCAGAATACATTAGCACTGTTCCAATTGTTCCTACAAGTTCTCAGTCCTGCAATGGGTGTTCAATCCACTATGTAGCATATGCATTATGACTGTCATCAATTATAACTAGATCATGTGAGCACATTTTCAAAGATACTGTGGAATCAACATGACCTGCTGCTGATGAGAGGACAAATCAAGCTGCAATCTTAGCAGTGCAGCTTCTGGCACAGTGCTCAGTTTATACCTTTGGTTCTGCACCAGGGACCTATATTCTCCATAGATCCCATATTTTCTAGCTCCATAAGGTTTTCACTGGTGAAGATCACGGTGGCATTTACTCAACCCTGATTAGCAGCAGTTTAGAGAAGGGATTTGAGGACCAGGTAAAGAAGCAAGTGGTAACCAACTGGGAATGAAATCTCTTTGAAAAAATGTGCCTATAATTTAGGAAATTTCTGTTACATAAATTGGCATTTCTAATCTACTAACAGAGAATATTTTAATCATATTTGTGCTATCAAACCTACATAAACCAGAAAGCCTACTGAGTTCTTCAGGATGCTCCTTTGTTTTAAGCACAGAGACATTTTATAGCTGTCTTCCCAGCTTTATTAATAACATCATTAATATTCTTTTTGCAAAGAGCAGCAATGGAAAAGTGCCTAGTACTAGTGGGTGTTTCATTATTTAAAATCTAAATAAGAAAGGCTGCAAGAAGTTAACCATCTCAGTAGGAAAAAAGGAACAAACATTTACTCTGACACATGTGGGCTTATCACATGTTTCTTTGTTCATACACACAATTATCCACCTCCACCTGCATGTTTCTTTAAAAAAGAATATACATGAAAAGTTTCTGAATAGCTTGTAAGTTGATTTTGTTTTCACAGAGTTATCAAATAATTTTCTGGTCCATCCCCTACTTGCTCTTGGATTGTGCTGACTGGATAGGGTAAAGAAAATGCAAAGGTAAATGTATTTCATCTGTCACCATTGATGCCTTTGGGAAGCTCCTGCATGCAAAACTGTCTGTGGCATATAAGAAAGAGGGACACATGAACTTTGTTTTAGGCCTGTAGACCTCAGAGGTTTTCTGCTGTCTGTGTATAGGTCCATGTCAAACAGACCTGAGAAGGATTTGACCTAACTGGGATGTAGCAGCTTTCAAATCACTGTTGCAAACCTGCACTCAACATGAATATCTGCTTTTCTGTGGTTCTGTGGTTCTGTGATTCTTGTCACCTTTATTAGCCCTGGGCAGGTGAGAACTGGGTAGAAGGGGTTTGTGCATGTCCCATATCTGGGAACTGGTGGTTTTTTTACAGCAGTAATGAGCTTGATCTAGTTAAATATGTCACAACTGATTGAGGTTTAAAAATCACATCACATCACATCAGATCACATCACATCACTGCCTGGTCTTCCATTGGACATTTATCATGATTGAACAGTGAAAATT
The DNA here is from genome assembly GCA_039877255.1 of Loriculus beryllinus. Classification (NCBI taxonomy): domain Eukaryota; kingdom Metazoa; phylum Chordata; class Aves; order Psittaciformes; family Psittacidae; genus Loriculus; species Loriculus beryllinus. The sequence goes on along the minus strand of JBCJKH010010275.1, from coordinate 34,524 downwards.
AAAATGGGAAATTCTAGGCAGCTATCCCAGATTTCAATGATGAGCCACTAGCTATTTTTTAATCCTTTAACAAAGTCTAGGACAGAAAACCTTTGGGACTCAGGCACACCGTCAGGGCTCCAGAACCCATAGTGTGAATAGTGTTAAGCATTGTTTGGATTTTACTGGGGCTCTCTGACTATTTTTCAGGAATTCAACAGCTATAGGAGATGAGTCTTATGAATTTTATGAAAATAATCAGCACAACCCAGAAAGGCAGGGGAACGTTTTTAGCCAGAAGTGACACCTGAGGATTAATCTTTAATGCTGTGCTAGATTTCAATATAGAAAAAAAGTTTAAATCAAAGAAGGGTTGTTTTACAATAAGTATGGCAAGAATGCTTCTTGTCCAATTTCATGTTTGCTTCTCAAAGGTCTTTGTCTTTAAAGCTACATGCAAAAAATTGTTGTCCTCTACTCACATAACTTCCATTTATGGGTTTCCTCCGTATGTTATGGAACAACCTAAACTGATCTTGTAATAGACTTATGTACTGTTACAGCTTTGGATATTGCAAAAGAAGTCTTTGTTATCCTTTTATATTTTTCTTTTCTTCATTTTTTATAACTACCATGTTGTCTATAAGGTATGCTATTACTCATCTAATTTATTGTCTAACATATGTAGCTAACTATTAATGAAAGGACAATACCGCATGGATTATTAAACAAATGATATACGGAGCCATCTGCTTAAATGTGTGACAGCTGAAAGGTAGGTTAATGTAGTATATGTCAATATATGTTAATCACCTGAATTATGCCACTGCAGCAAAAAAATCTAAATGATTCAACTTAAGTCCCTAAGGTTAGGGGCCTAAATCTGTACTTAGGCAACTGCTCTTCATGGCTGTCAGGTGTTAAGTATGCAATCACACTGTTCAATGATCTCAGCAAAGGCTGTGATTGCTAAGCCCTCCTGAAAATAAGGTCATCTGAATTTTGTACTACACTGCCTAACTTTTGGCTTCAGTTGTAAAACTTTGGCAAGAAGTATCTGAGTGAGTGAGGGTTAAACATCCCCTCTGTCAGCTTGACTGAGATTTATTGTGCAATGCACTTCTTCCAAGAAAGATGCTTAACGCTATTGATTGCAAGGTTGCCTACTTAAAATAGCATAATGTGACAAATGATGGATACCACATAGAGTGAAATTGTAGGGTAATTCAAGATATGATCATGTATGGTATGTATATCAGAGTAGCAGCTTCATTTTTCATGAAGGCAAGTTAGAAGGTCATCCATTTCACTTAAAGGCATTAAATATTTTTGTTAGTTTGACAGCCATTATGGGTTTGATCCTGTTATTCAAGGCAGTCATTAAACTTCAATTGACCTAAAGTGGGTAGGAGTGAGGCCAAGCTTTTGAATATGCAAAGCAGACACTATGAGGTTAAAGAGAACGATGGATAATATTACAGAGTGAAAAAAAACATTATGACGGCTGTTATATATAAATAAGAACAATCCTAACAATTTTCTGATGGCTTCAAATGTTTTCCACTGCAGTATAATTTCTGTTAAACATTTTCTTGTTAAATTTAGGACCTTCTAAATATTCCATGAAATTTATGCATCTTTGTACTACTGTTTTGCAGCATCATAGAGCAGAGAAGCTGCTTTACATTTTATAATGTTGTATTTATTCTTAACTATGGGTTGTATGATGTTCTGTAAGCCTTAAAAAAATTGAGTGGTGTTAATGGCATTTAGGCTGTCTTATAATTGTGGTAGGAAGCTAGATAGAAAAGATGAAAATAAAGTTATCTGTAGAAATAAGTATGTTTATTAATGAAGAAGTCATTGAAAGAAACAATTTCAGGAGAAAAAGAATATTTCTACCACTGCAATGAATTTTATGCTTCAGCACGAAACCAAAACAAAGCCTATTCATTGTTTCTTTTTTTAAACCGTCATGTGTTATCAATATCTTTCCTCCTTTGTTGTATCTTCTATGAAACTTGCAGGGTTTTGCTGCACATACTTAGCAGTATGCAGAAATAAGAACTGCTTGGCACATAAATGTGTTTCTGATGCATGCTTCAGTCTGATATATCCACTCAAATACTTTTCACCTGCCAAGATACACTAGAGAAGGATTCAGGTGCAAGGGAAGACCAAGAAACCACGCCTTGTGGACAGACAGTGTGTTACACTGCTAATTACTGCTTCCTGAGGGAGGGAAGAGCCTCTGTTGCAGCAGTGTTTTCCCATGGCTGTCTTTTGAGCACGAGTATGACGAGAGGTGGAAAACACAAGTATTTCTTCACAGAATGAACCTGCAGGGCCATTTAGGTAGCTCAATGCTACCTCTGACTTGCATAACAAGAGTAACCCAGGATTTTTGCAGGACACGGAGAGTCAGGCCCATTGCCTTCAAACCATCTTTCACACTGAAGTCATTTTAGGTAAGTGTTTTAACACCCACCCCTCAATATCATTAGGCATTTCTGTTTTCTGGAATGCACAACATGCTAATTTTTAAAAATTACACTCAGAAATAGCTCAGCTTTATCTATTTCACACTTTGGCAATAAAAAATAACAACTTCTTGACCTGAGGTAAAGCAACAAAATAGCAGGTTGCCATTAAGTCCAATCTCATACACCTTGAAATACCTTGAGTTTATAAGTAGTATAAGTTTCATAAAGCTCACTATGGTCTTAGATCAATTACAGTTTTAGTTCAAAGTGAGGTGAAATGAGTGAATTACCTTCTTTTTACAGGATAGTGGGTGAAATGCAGAAGCTCAGGGAATGTTTGCTTTAGCCTTATGCTCATTCAAGCTCAGAGAGAGGATATTGCAAATGCACCTGTCATAAATCACAGACATATTCCTAAAATATCCTGAAAAGTAACCTATCAACTTTATAAATTGGCATGGTTTTTACAGCATTAATTTGAAAGGTTATTAATAATTCAGCCTCTTTTTAAAATTGATTTTAAATGAAAATGAAAGTATATTTTAAAAGTAAAATGCAGTGTAATCTAAACAGTAGAGTTTCATGAGGATAAGTAAGTTCAAACTATCAAATATAGTACTCTAAAACCTTTCTTTGCCCCATCTTTATTTGCAAGGATTTTAGCATTTTATCTCTCCCAGAAAATATTCCGGGAAACTTAGCAAAAGGTATCAGATCTTGTGTAATCCTTTAATGAAGGCTTTGCTTGACTGTAGTTTCTTGTTAAGCAAGGTTGCTTGTTAAGCAAGGTTAAGCAAGAAGTTGCTTGACATTTCCAAACATAGAACAAGTCAAGAAGGTCAGACTTGTTGCCTGAAATACTACAAAACAGATGAGACGATTATTCCTTCCCTTGTTCATCCACCAGAAAACACTCAGTTTATATTTAGACAGATTATTTATCACATATAAATAATCTCTGTAATTCTCTAAGTCTCTCTGTAAGTCTGTAATTCTCAGTACTGTTTTCTCTGTCTTTGCTTCTTTGCTATAGACATTTTACTGTAAGGGTGAGATTATACCTTTTTAACTTAGAACACCACAGTGGGTACTTAATTGCAGTTAATTCTGATGTATTCAGATTTGTATTGTCAAACCAAGTAGAAAGATGTATACACACTCCAGTAAAGGTACCACATTTGAGTAAGTTTTGTCTACCAGAGATCAATTTTAGCAAGTACTGTCTCTTTTTGTTCTTTTGGAGTGCAAGTCCATCATGTGAATTGCCTGTTACCCAGTACTTCTTAACTGTTTGTTATAATGTTGCCTTTACTCCAATTTCAAGACTATTTCAAACTGGGCGTCTGGATTGCTTCATTATGTAGAGCATAAAAAGTAGTTGAGAGGTTTTAATTCTGTCCCAGATACTTTCAGTAGGTTTTGACTTTGAGATCAGAATCTCTCTGGCAGCTTTAACAAGAATACTAGAATGGAATTCACATGTTTTTATCTGTTTCTAGTGTAATACCATTTGTTCTTTTCGAAAAGATCTGAACGCCTTCGAAAATTTATGAACATCTGTCACTGATATGTCATTTTTTTTACTTAACTAGGTGTCTACTTTTAGTCTTTCTGCCATCCTTATTCTTCCATCTTTCCTGCTTTCTTTCAGTCAGAAATGAGACAGATAGCTGGCTACTTTTCTACCAAACCCAATGGTGTCTGAGCCACTGCCTGCAAACAGACACAGGGAAAAAAAATGCTCAAAGGGCTTATGACACTTCAGAAACTGTGATGGATGACTTTCAAGGTTGCTGCTGTCTTTTTTCATTTTGTTTCCTTTCTTATCTGCACTGTGACATATTTCTTTCTGTTAATTCTTTTTGATTTGTGAAGAAAAAAGAAGTGATTTTTCAAAGGTATGCAACAGACTTCAAGGATTTAATTAATTAAATTGCTAAGAAATACTGATTAGCAATGGGTTTAATGCACATCAGATATGGGTTTCCTACATCCCAAACAGAAAATGTGTCTGAATTTTGATCACTGATTTACAATCATCAAAAATTACTACATACAAAGCTATCGCGTATAGGATATCTTGATGGAAAGCATGGCCTTTAGGAGAAAAGTAAATGAAATGGGAAAGTGAATCAGCTAAAATGGTCAGAGTTTTTTAAAACTGGCAGTTTGGGTAGGCCTGCACACTGTCAGCTCTATTTGAGGAAGAGGGGATTGCAAAGGACAGGGATGAATTTGGAGATTCCATTACATTCAATGGACAGAAAAGGACGTTGGTCCTCTGGCAAGGACCATCATTGCTCATAATCAGATATTTAAATGATGAAGAGCTTTCTGATATTTATTAATTCTGCATTGCCACTGCATGTAAGTTGACATTTAAAATGCATTAACACAGTACAACTTTGTGTACTGTATTATGCAGCCTGTCACTTTCGAAATGGAGTTTAGCATGTCAGCAAAATTCTCCTTGCTGTGCTCAAATAAAGTTTGACTAACTTGGATCAAGGTGGCTTAGGGAATCTACACAATTTTAATTCCTCTGTCATGGTTTTTTTTTTTCTTGTGTCTATTGAGCTTGTCATACTTGGATTCTATATATTTCTCCGTTTGGGAGCATATATGGACAGTCCCCTTTGTGACCACAGAAATAAAGCATTTATGCAAAATAAAATAACTTTAATTCCTATGGTTACTCAATGCCTTTGCTTATTTTGTTCTTCTTTTATTTCTTTTACTCTTACTTTGTGCCTAATGACTTATTTTCAGTGTTTTGCAGCACACAATGCCAAGTGATTTTTCCCTCATACTGTCAGTTATTTCATTACATAAAAATCCATCATGGGTTTCAACTTTGCACCTAAGTTAAGCATTAGAAAAGTATAGCTTTTCTTAACTGTTGTGTACAGTTATTCTTTCGCAGATTTGGATAATTTCTGAGAGCAGCAGATGGATGTATATAAGTATCTGAAGGGAGAGGGTCAGGAAGATTAAGCCAGACTTTCCTTGCTTGTGCCAGGCAATAGGATGAGAAGCGACAGGTATAAACCAGAACACAGGAAGTTCCACCTGAAAATGAGGAAGAACTTCTTTACTGTGAGGGTGACCGAGCATTTGAAGAGGTTGTCCATAGAGGTTGTGGAGTCTCATTCCCTGAAGATATTAAAGAGCTGTCTGGACACAATCCTGAGTAATGTGCTCTAGGTGACCCTACTTGAGCAGGGAGGTTGGATCACATGACCTCTCGTGTTCCCTTCCAACCTCAACCATTCTGTGATTCTGTGATGTGGGCTTTGGGTTCAAGGCATATCAAGTACAATTAACTTCCCATATCTTGTCCATATCTTATTGTTATAATGACAGTCATGGATTCTTATGAAATGTCTTTCTTCTTGCAGTGTGAAATCAAAATTCTTCATGACTCAGGAGAGTGAAGGATGCCAAAGCCCACCTCTGAGGCATCTGCTTAATATCCTGATCTTAAATTCAGGGAGGTCCTCTTTCTCTGTGTTCTTTAGTTAGCTCCTCTTGCTTCAGGGAACATATTTTATTTTTAGTAATTGAGTTTGGCTACCTAGTCTTTTGGATAATTGAGATGACTCTGTGTATATTTATGTTTACAAGATGCTCATAGAAATCTTTCTTCCATGACTTCTTCTTCTATATTTTTCCCATTACTTTAGAGGCATACATCACTAGTCTTTCATCCAGCAAAATGACAGCTTCAAATCCTTCTGAGGCTTTGAATGAAAGGTGGTTATTCTGTTAGTCTGTAGGGGGTTTCCGTTCTTTTCTCAAATGTATAAGCAGTGCTTGCCACTGTCATATTTACTACCTCTGCAATGAACTTTCTTATTCCTTAGCCTGAGGGACAGTTTTCTTAATGTAACAGTGACATAATGTGCAACATAAAGGTTCATGCTTGAGATTTCTGATCATTAAGTCAATTCTTTTGTTTCTTTGTCACTTTTCTAGCACTGAAGACCTTTTCTTTTTTCTTAATATTCATGTAATCAAATATCTTTTGTAGTGTTTCCATATTTGGTTTACAGTACAGCTTTGTTAATACTACTTCATGGCAAAATAGCCCTTACCTCTTCAAAGGCTGCTTCATTTGTATCAAGTAACATTCCTTTTTGCATTCTGTAATCTACTATGATATTTTCCAGTTGACACATTTACCTGCTAAGAAAACAAATGCTGAGGCACTGCGGCATAAATCAAATGTATCTCTTAAAAATATGCTGAAGTCTAATAAGTCTCTCTTTCTTGCTAGACAGTCTTCTGATGTGTTCTCTCATGAAGACATGTTTTCAATATGGAAGAAATCCTCTTTGAGGCTAGGAGGCTAGCTTTTTATCTAGATAAATGAAAAAAATTGAAAGAGTGTTGCTATACAAAAGCATTTAATTTGTCTCAGGTACCTTTTAAATTGGGCTCAAAGGACACATGCACATAAATAAGAGGGGTTTTTGCAGTTCATCAGGAAGTGAGCAACAATTTCTATATTGCTGGCTTGTTTACAAATGCTTTTGAAAACTAAGCTCAGAATTCACTCACTAGGTGAATTTATCCTCTAAGCCCTACTTTTATAATATCAAGACCAAAACTGGACCACACTGTTCCTGAGTAATCATCCTTTACATCCACAGTTCTTTCCAAGGCATAGTGCTTCTTGAAGTTAACACTGCAAGCTTTCATGAGTTCACCATCAGCATCCTAGTTTTCTTGTTTCTTTTTTTACACTTCCTAATACCTTCAGTTGCTAGAACAGTGATAACCTGTTCTTTTCTTTTTGGAGATCTCTTCCACTCTCAAGAAACATGGTTACATTTGCATTCAGTCCTAGTTACTTCTTTTGACTTCACAGTCTTTTAGACTTCTATGATTCACATATGCCATGTTAAAATCCTATCCTTGCTCATCTAGTGGATTTTTTGCCTTGTTTTTGTAGTCTACTTTTCACTCGTTATCCCTGTGGTAGAATTTATGTGACTGATTCCAGAGCAACAGTGACATTTTACTGGTAGCTCTGGGAAAGGACCTTGTGTGTGCCTTCAGTAGGAGAAATCATTTAAGAAATAAATGGCTGCAGGTCACGGATTTTTATGAATGTCACATTTTATTGGAATTATATGCATGCAGTAAATGCAGTCGCTTTGTATGTGCACTCTATTCCATGACATGTAAATTTAATAAGGCAAAAAAATTAGCTTTATTTTACTTACAAACATTATTGCATCTTTGCATGGCTCAGGGATCAAAGGAGTTCTGTTAAGACTCATATGATTATGATGGAGATTTTTTAAAGCTTACTGTTCTTTCAAAGAACTCATCAGATTGTTTAATACCAATTTTGGTTTACTTCGTGCATTTAAGCTGAATAAGCTTTAAATTATCATTGGCATTAGATAATACTACAAATTCTTACTCGTAATGTTAGAAAAAATTAACTTGAAATAAATTTGAATCTAATGTCTACTGCACAAGAGTCATACAGTTATAGTCTTGCTGTATAAGTTTCTTTGGTTAGGATATTCTATTTTCATTTAAAAACTGCGTTATTGATGACTATTAAAAGATGGCAGTTTTTATTATGAATGAAAAATTCATCCTCAAAAAAAAAAAAAAAAAAAGAGAGCTTGGTTCCCCTTTAAAAAACATCACTACTCTGATAATTTTTGCTGAGATAACCTGTGGGACATAACCAAGTACAATCTTCAAAAAATATAGGTATTACATTTATATATATATAAAATATTACAAAGGACTAGAAATATGAAAAGAGAAGGAATCATAGCACCCAATTTTAGATGCTAAGAATTAGCTATCAAGTATGAACTGGTCGCTCTAAATTTGCTTTGTAGAGCAATTAATTTTACTTATCCTTGAAGCTTATGATGAGATGACCTTTAGTAAGTGCCTATTTCTTTCCAGTCAGTACAAAAGAAGCCTAGTTTGACTGAGCACCATTCAGTTAGAGCAGATGAATCTTACTACCTGAGCACTAAAAGATACCAGTGACTTTCAGTCTTCAAAACTAGTCTTTATTTAAACAGAAATATATGATCTGAAAAAGAAAAATAAATTATGAAAAAATCAGATCTGAATTAAATAAACTGAATGCTGGAAAACAGCTCTCTCCCTTGTCCCTGTGTTCTTACAAGAAGGTTTGTTTCCTCTGGTATTGACAATCCAGCAATCTAAGTGCTCCCAAACACATTTGTGACTCCCTGGAAAAAACCTTTTACAACTGTGCTGGGCTGAGGACATGCTCCCTGCAGGCTGAGTCTCTCTGCTGCTTAGAGGAGTCTCCCACTCCCCACATGAGCTTGAGGCACGCTGCTGCATCACTGCATGCCTTATCCTCCACTCCAGATAGTGGATGATACATAGATATTTGTTGGGAAAGTACAAACCTGTCTCCCACTGCTTTTTGCAAAGTTATTTAACCTGAACATCAATAGCCAAAGGAGTCAGTTGGTCTTCCCTTCTGCTGCCCAGCTGCAGCCTTTTAGCCCAGTTTACAATCTAAGGGCTTAACACAGCACACAGTGAAACATTAAATCCTTTAAAACCTTGCCACAAAATGGAGCAGCTTGTCTACAAGTTTCATGGGGAATTTCCCATCTCCATCTCTCAATTTCCATCTTCTTACTCTCCCATGGCACAATTTTGATCATTATGGCTAATGCAGGTAACCATGAACAAGGTTTTGTAATGATATTA
>JBCJKH010010275.1:0-16647 GCA_039877255.1 Loriculus beryllinus | reverse complement strand
AGGATAGTCAACACAGTGGCTGAAGCAAATACAAGTGGGGAAATGATAATCAGAACTATTGACTGTGAATAAACCACCAGAAGCAGAGGTAGACAATGGAAGAAGTAATTTCCCATGACATTACCTGCCAAGAAATAGGTTACCAACAGTAATCCTTCCAGAGAAAAATGGAGCATTTACTTAGACGCACAGTGAGTAATGGCAAATGAAGTACAGCTTCAAATTGTTCCCTTTTAAAAACTCTTTATACTTTTACAAGAGGCAACGATAGCCTATATTTATACCACAGCTGGTGTAAATCAGTATCTTCAAAGAAGTCCGCAACCAGGTGTTCATATTTATTTGTTGAGAATCTAAGCTAAAGGAAGGTAGCTGAAATTCAAAGAGCAAATTCTTACTCATAGGCATACTGCCATAAATACCAAATACACATGGATATAGCTACTCCATTAACCTAGGACTCTGTAACCAAGAAAGTGCTAGCATATGGAAAACAGGCAACTGTAAAGCTTTCACTTGTGCAGTATACAAAATGATGCAAGTTCTGAGTAGGCCAAAGGATGGAATAGATCAGCTGTGTCAATGAATCTATTTCAGGTAATTGCATCATATAAAATGTTATATAACACATACATAATCACTTGTTCCTAAAATGAGTGCACTCCAGCTTCAAGCTATTTATATTTTTTCCACACTACTTCAGTTATAAAACTGTCCCAGCACTGCACTTTTGCAGAACTTAGATAAAAACCTTTCATTTAACTATGTATTTATTCATGGGTACTATACTTACAAGCATTGTACCAATGAGAATTGTTCCATCTGATCTCAAATCATACAAAATGCTACATGAGCGCATGAAGTTTGGATTGATAATCATTGCCTGTTCTAATATCAGAAAGGATTGTGAACTAACTGATCACATACAGAAAACACAAGAGCACTGGAGATCATCTTCACATGCAAACCGTAAGGAAAATAGCATATAGAATAGTTTCAAATATATTTCACTCTATCTTGATTTGTTTTGATTTGACATGACTGCAATGTCTTTGCTTTTATCTATATTGCTTGTTCACTCATCTATGTTTCAGTGGGACGACACCACCTTTCTTCATAAAACAAGATTTCTAGAATGAAGCAGTGCTGTTGCCTCTGTTAAATGCAATATCTGGGGTTGGAAGATAGCTAATCTTCCTCAGTGTTTGCAAGCACTGATTTAGCTTTACAGTCTGACAGGGAACTGGCCAGTTTTTACAATTATTTAACTGTTTCTGTCTAATTCCTGACATCCACGGAAGTAAGAATGGGATTTATTTATTTATTAGCATTGCTGCCTACTAGCCTTCTTTAGACTTCAAATCTTTCAAAAGAAGTTTAGCAGTTTTATAAATTGTGCTTTGTGAGGCAAACTTTTAGCAGAAGATTTTATTTGCTTTTCTTAAATTCTCTTGACTTTCTTAAACTACTTCTTCTGTGAGAAACAGAATAAGTACATTGATTCATAATAGACAATTTCATTTCAACTTGTATTTAGTATTTTTTTTTCTCTTTCGTAGGACTCTCATTCCCAATGCTGCAGTGCTTTTTTATCGTAGCAAGGATAAATGAATGCAGCACGTTTCTGAACCTGAAATATCCATGGCAGTAATACTCAAATGATCATACTTAAGGCAATGCTTCACATAGTGTAACTGTTTTACAGCAAATGCTGCACACTCTAAATGCAAAGGCCTTGAAAAGGGATAAAATATGTCATTGCTGTCATATTTGAAAGGATAACATCAATCTTGCTTAACTTTGAAGCACATGCTTTTCTTGTCAGGAGCTTAATACATAACTTTTGTCAGTGAGGATTTGTATGTGTGAGTAGTCACTTAGTAGCTAACACAGCAAATACACAGACATAGGATGAAAATAAATAGCCTGAACATTAGTAACTAAAAACCATTTTGTTAAGGGCCTGATTTAATTATCTCATTCGTTTTTCCCCACTATTTTTCTAAAGCTTATTTATTTATTTATTCATTAGTTTAAGGAGTTACCCTAAACCTGGTAATTTTGGTTTTAAAAATGCAGTTTATATGTAGAGTGACATCTGTGCATAAAAATAGCTAAGGTATAACTGAGAGCTTGTTGACTTTGACTTCTGCTAATATTGCTTCTTGCATAATACTTCCTTAATTGGTGCAATTAGCAAAACCTTGTGCACTGAGAGACAAGAAATTCTGTAAATAGTGGGCCATCTAATGTGGGGTAGAGCTGAGGGTTGGGACCCTCAGAGTGAAATTCCACCCTCAGTGCAGAATTCCTCTCAATTTTCTTTTTCCACATGCCATTCAGGCATATAATCTAAAATACCTCTATTGACTCCATAATCATTGGAGACTTGTAAAGTCCAATGGAGATAAAGTTATCTTAAGAGCATGATGAATCATTCTCTAGAGGTGTCTAGCTCTCTCTATTTACTGTAGAAAGGTAAAGATGACTGTCTTAGGCTAGACACCGTGCTTTCAGATGCCTAGATTCGAAGAGATGAATCCTACCCTTATACTTTAGTGGATGCCAGAAATCAAGACCCCAAATCATTTTGTTTCAGGCAACCTAGACAACCAGGTAGACATATTTCAAGTGGCTTTACTCAGTTCCTGTGTTTAAAGGTTTCAGCATAGTCAGAAGAGTTATGGACAGCAGGATGGGCCACATCATTTGTGAAGATGGATGTGTGATGGACAGATTCTATGACAAATTGTCTTAAGTCAGTCTCTAAAAGAAGGGCTGTGACTTTCTTGCAAACAGCCCTTTCGTAACAACATATCTTTATATAAAAATACATGCTTTATTTACATTTCAAATAAAACAAGAGATTCCATCACTTGCTGGGGATTATCTTTCTTAAGCAAAAACATGTGAATAACTTACTGGAACTTAAGCCAAGGATTAGAGCATGAAAAGAATACACTTTATGAATAACCCAAGCTCATTACAATCCCAGCTTGTTTAAAAGTCTATTTATGTTCTTATTCTCATGTATATCTGTGAAAGGCATATTCAGTGGTACTGAAGGTCATTAATGCACTTGGTCTTGCTAATTCCTTGTTATAATGTCTTATAGGTTTTCTGTTCTGTTTCTGCAAGTATTAGACATATTTCCTGGGTAAGTACAGAATGAACTAACATACTTTAACTTTTATATGTCTTGAGAAAGAAAATGCTAATGATAAGATACTGCGTGAAAAAATAAAGTGGAAGTGCTAGTTTTAAAGTACACAATTACATCCTATTTCTGTTGATCTAATGTGTATATGATAGCTAACAGAAAGGTCTCACAGTGGTCAGCAGGCACCTGTTTGCTTTGTTGGTGCAAATCTGCTCTGACTGTAAGTCAGCTCCAAACTGGAAGCCAGGTAATCACAACTGTCTTTCTGCAGATTTCTTGGCCCAAGATGGGTGCTTTCCTTCTGTCTTCAAACTGATGCATTTTTATTTGGTCTGCAGAATTAATGATGCGAATTTTTTACTATCTGCAAAGTGTTGCTAGGATGCTATTATCACCACTTAAAAAAGGATTTTTTGTTTCAGATGTTGTCAATTAACTTATCACAGTCTACAACTATATGTGCAACCAAATATAGGAATGTACATTGAGGATAGCTGTATTCATGCCCTAAATCATCAAAGGAAGAGTGTTCATACCATTCATAAGTCTTAGAGTGGCTAGTGCAGATGAACTTATCTGGAGATAGCCAACATTATATCAGATGAATTTCACCCTAAGACATTAAATACATCCCAGTTCATATTACTACAAAACAAACACTTTATTATGTTGTATCTTATAAATAGAGTAAGAATAATTTTAGCTGTTGTTCATATGCAAGAGCACTTTGCCATTAAAATCACATCTAACTAAATACTGCAACAGTCAGATTGTAGTTTTATTCAGCTCTTTTTATTTATCCTCCTTATAACAAGTAACAGCTAAGGTCAAGTTTCCTATTAGTATGTTAAAAGCTACTGTTTTTGCTCAGGAATCAGTCTGGTAACTTATGTGAGAGTTTTAAATCTCTCGTACATTAAAATTTGGCTTCTTGGTGTTAAGGAAAGCAGCCTGGCTTGTTTGGCTTGTTTGATTTCAAGGGAACTTTTTATTTCCTTTCTAGGTCAGAAAGATGATATTGACATATCTAAAACTCATAGAACAAGTACTTTATTTTATCTATATATGACCACCATATATTTATTCTGAGTAGCATCTCACTTTAAACTTCAAGTCAGGAGGACTCATTGGGTGAATGCTTGCCTGCACAGAAGGTAATGTTTTTCTTATACTTCTAACGGCATTTGCATTCAACTGCTTATTTACATTTGTCCATAGTTTGTTATTCACGTTTTTTTGGGTAAATGATAGGAAAAGAAAAAGACTACATCAGAAAGAATTTGATAGCTTTTCACCTTGAGTTTCAGGTTTTGTTTGCATTTAATTTATTTCTTAGCTTAGTCTCCCAGATCTCTTAAAGTCCGCAAAGTTTCCCAGTGTTTAGTTCCTTGATTAAATATACTGGGAAGCTGAAATTCTATTCTCTTTAGCTTAAAGAGGTGGTGAGGTTGCCACTGGAGGTCACTGTCTTTTTAAAAGGAAGAACTAAACGAATGATCACAAATTGAGTTTAAAACAAATTTTATTTATGACTAAGTTGTGAAAGGTGGTCATTAAGCATATTTTTTACTCTTTTTTCTATCATACTATGCTTGCTCTTAAATTATTCATATAGCAAGATGTCTGTTGGTTAACATTCAAGCTCAAATTAAACTTTGTTAATATTAAAATTTGTTGCTAAATAACTTGTTAGAGAATAGAACTTTAAATGGAAATGGTTAATTTCTCTTTCTGCAGAAAAAAATCTCCTAATATTAGTGACACAGAGATATAAAACCCCAACAAGACTACTAAAACAACATCACTGTAATATAAAAGATGACTAGTGCTATGTGAAATGGTGACTGTAAAAAAGGAATACACCCTGTATTACCTGGTACACAGTCTTATAATAAAACACAACATTGCAGACCCAGAGACATGATGCTATTTGCTCTTTTTTTGAAGGAAATTTACTATAAAATATCTGACATCTGCTGGAAGACCAGCAAAGCAGATGACAAGCAATCCAGGAAGTTTCTGGAGTGCACTGATGTGATATATTCACAACATAAATGACAGTGCAGTTGATGAAGGGATATGCTCTGCAGGACTTGATCCTTACAAAAAAAGGAACAACTGGTCGAAGATGTTGGCTGTTGGCTGCAGTGGCCCTGAGATGGTGGATGTATGGATTCTGAGAGGGACCAAGGTAAACAACAAGATTTCAATCTTGGAGTTCAGGAGAGTGAACTTTGACCTGTTTAGGGTTATGCTTGCAAGAATCCTATGGGAAACCACCCTGGAAAGAGAAAGGATCCAGAGGAATTTGCTGGTTTCAAACATCTCCTTGTCTAGCCTCAAGAATGGTCTGTTCCAGTAAGCAGGAAATCAAGCCATAGTGACAGGAGGCCTGTATAGATGAACAAGGAGTTCCTGATTAATCACAGACATGAAAAGGATACATATAAGAGGTGGAAGAACAGTCAGGTGACCAGGAGGAATACAAAATCACAGAATCACAGAACAGCTGAAATCAGGAGGCACCTCTGGACATCATTTAGTCCAACTGCCCTGCTCAAAGCAAGGTCCTCTATAGGAAGCTGCACAGGGCCATGTAGAGGCGGTTTTTGAGTATCTCCAGGGATGGACATTTCACAACCTCTCTGGGCAGCCCATTTTAGTGTTCAGTCATCCAAAGTCAATCACCACAGTTAGACAGCTATGCTCTATGGTAAAATATTTTATAATGTTGTATTTAATAAACAGTTATAATTTAAAAAATACTTATTTTATGTGCATATGTATACATGTTATACGTATTTAACATACGGAGTGTGCTTTTCCTGGTAACCAAGGGTGGGATCTAATCCCTGCCTTATAGATATCTTTTTTCACACCTACTTTTCAAGAAGTAAAAATGCAGTGCCTACCTTGTGTATAGAAAATTGTGAGCAGTAGATGTCTCTGAATGCCTCTAGAGGGAGTTTCTGTTGCCTAATTTAGGTGCAGAAATTAGGGAGGCTGATGCCTTCTCAGAGTGTGTCAGTCATTGCTACTGTAAAATACAAGAGATGAACCTATATGTGAAGAGTGCAGAGAGGAAATGAATCTGGGAAGTCACAATTTACTTCCCTTCCAACAATGATTTATTTCAAAGAGAAGGATTATTGTACCACTTCAATAATGGGTTTCATTGAATAAATCAGTTTCTTCTTTCCGTCCCACAAAAATATCCGTAAATCAAAAAGACTGTGATCTTTTACTTCCCATTCATGTACTTATGTGTATGGCCGAGCTACTTCTCTACTTTAAAAATTATCTAATCTTTTGCTTAAAAGGTGAATAAATGTAAGGGCCACTTCTTCCATTATTCTGCTAAAGCCAAACTCCTTTGATGCTAATTTTTTCTTACCTAACATAAATCACCAGTCCATGTTCATGAAGCTCTTGCAGAACCAATTGGTCTTCAGTCCACTCTTCAAGTATATATCCTTAGGCATAACATTTCATACCTTGAAGGCATGGTAAAGAAGCTAAGAGAACACCGTGTTTTTTCACCAGGCTGCAAGTCCCTATGCCCTGTGCTTTGGTGATGCTTACCTAGTATTTCCAAATGTTCTGGAAGTTTACAGCTTCCCTTTGCACGTGGAGTACACAGCACAAATAATGTTACTGCTTCACAAAAACACCATCTAAAATTTGAAATGCTAAATGCAGTGCAAAAACTTGTATTAGATATGGCCCTGTTTTATTAGTTTTGATGAGTGATTCTCATAATTTAAACTTTCTGTCTGCTGTGCTTAGAAAATGGATTCATTTTTCCCTTGAAGGTTATCATACCCTAAATTCAAGCAGCTTAGGGTGATCTTTCCTAATCACTATGCTAGCTGCATTAAAAATGGCCTTTGACTAAAAGCATGACATGCCTCTGCTTTCATGTTGGAAAATTTGTACTTTGTTAGATACGCTATTATTCCCTATTCTTGCCACCAGATTTGAAACTATTCATCACATATTAAAAGCCAATAACTACATGGATGGTTAGAATCTGTGAGATGAAATTTTTTTTCCTCCTTCACTGCTTAAGGTAGGAAATTATCTCTGATTGCCACAGCTTCATAGTTTTGTCCTCAGTAGCAAACCATCTTGAAACACTTATTCTATCACAAGCCATATAAGGAAAATCAAAATCAATTTGTATTTGGATTTGAAAATTCACCGTGCTTACTCAGTGAACACAAATTGTGTAATTACTAGGTCTTTTTTATTTTTTTTTTCTGTAGATGCACACCCAGAAGCTTACGTATTCACATATTCACAAAGTACACAATGAGAGCTTGCCATATGTATGTTTACGGTCACTATGTATAAAATACCACTCATTCTTCCACTAGAAACAACACTATGTGGAAGTTCATTGAATTGCCTCTTTTGAAAATATAACTGACAGTAATGATAAAACTTCCACTGATCTGGTGGCCATAGAGAATAATCTATATTTTAATAACTTCAGGGAAATATTTTGTGGGTACTTATTTTTTATATTTTTCTTTTTCTTTTTAAATCCTCAAAAATCTTGCCTCCTTTAGATATGCAGAAACCTCTATGTCTCACAAAGCTGTTTTTTTCCACAATTAAAGCCACGTACACATGTATGCATAATACATAACACGTGGCTAGTTTACTTTCTTGTTGGCTTCTTTTCTTAACCATACTTATTTCAGTTTGAGAAGAACTATGTGTGACCAAAGTTGAAGATTCTTATGAACAGGTATAAAATCTTTACTTGACAGGCTACTTGTGTCAACTTATTGTCCCATCCTGGCAAGGAAGAAGTAATTAAAATTTGTCAGTAAATTTTACTTATAGGTAGCAGTGATGTACTGATGGAAACCAATGCTGATATGTTGCATTGAAGTTTAGGTTCAAATGGAAACATCAATTGCAACAGATAATTTATTCTCAATAGTATCACTCAATACAGAAAGCAGATCGATAGGACTGACAGTAAAAAAAGCTGAGGCTGTATGAAAGCACTTGGTATGTGTTCATAAGGTAGATGTAAAGACATGCATTTGAGACTGGAGGAAGGAGAAAGTAAAAAAACACAAGCAAACTAGAATTTGTATCTTTAGAGGAATTTTCAGGTTATTTAAAGTTTTATTCTGGATCTGTACCTGGACCTCTCTGTCAGTCAGACTACCTAACAGATTATAACTGCATCCTCTAAGTGCAAACACTTCCTAAAGCTGAATCTTTTAAAAGGGATAAGAATAGCAAAGTAACATGGTTAACATGTTATTATGTGTTCCTGTATATTAACATTACCTTTTTTTCTTTAAAAATACTGGGAATGTAAAATATGTTAGAAGAAAGAGATGTTTTCAGACTGTTTATCAGTTCAGGTGGAGTATATCAATAAAGCATGAGAAAAAGTGCAGCTACTAAAGAAATGGTTTATTGATACCTCAGACTTGTTAAAACAGATTAATGTCAATGCAATTAACTTCTGGAACAAATCAGTCGACTGCAAAGCAAAATCTTACAGTATATCTTTAAAACCACTTCTCAAACAAAGGAAAAGAACACTGAGTATTCAACCTCAGAGGAAGAACCAGCTAGTGATATACCTTTTTCTTTCAGTAAAAGACATGGTTTATTTTGAAGTAAACTATTCAATTGATGGGCTATGAGCAGCAAACTGACCAAACAGTTTCAGAGCTGTGTAGGGAAAAGGAAGATGGGATAACAAGACAGTGTATAGAAATTAGAAAGCAGACAAAGTTGAAAGTAACAGTACTGCATGATCAGCAACTGGCCAGGTTACAGGAGGTCAGCTTCACTTGCAAAATATTAGATGCTAATTACATTGATTGGATGAAATTCTGCCAGGAAAGTGAATAAATTCTTCATAATTTACTCAATTATGTAATGCCATTATAAATTAACAAAGAAGTTTGTTAAGACGTTCAGACTGCTTCTTAAAGTGAAAGTTAAAGTTTATGTAAAGCAAGGGAGGTTAAAATTAACACCAAGGAAATTCAGAACTGTGAAAATATGCTATAAAGGAAAGGCAGATAATAAAGTAAAACCAACTCACATTTCAGACAGACATTTAAATAAATTTCCATGTGTAAAACACCATATCACATATTCAGAAGCAACTTCTCTCAGTTTTCACAATGATAATGTAACAGCAATTTATTTCAGTCATATATATCTTATACTTGATAAGCCACTGCTCTTCATGTAAATGGCGGCTCACACAATTTTGGTCTTTTCCATTTATTGTCTGTCCTTTAATGCTTGTGGCCACTGGCAGCTCCCTTGTAGGGCTCTAGACTGTGATATCAGTGCTGTAAAGTGAACTTCATGCAACTGTGAAGTAGTTTCCACCCAGAAGCGAGTACACAGGAACAAGAAAAAGGATCCTGAATTAACTTTTCCAAATCCTATGACAGGAGGCACAGTATGATCTGCAGGTACAGGCTACGGCTGTATTTCATTTGGCAACATTTGCCTTAAAATATACTAGCTTGTACTAGAGGGTTGGGTGGCTGGTGCCCCTAGTTGTCCAGAATCAGGGTGACCTACAGATGGTGTAAAGAAATATTTCATGCCCTAAAACCTTTAAGCTCCCTCTGCTGTGGTGCTTCCCAAGAGTTACAGTGCACACATTTGGAGAGACAATTTGTAGGCAGGGAATTCTGAATAGTGAAATAGCAAGAGGAAATGAAAATTGCAACATTTTTATAACACCTCACATGTCTTACAGAAAATCAAAAATGTGTTTATTTTTCCCCAGAAAATGGAAACAGAAGAAAGAGAGAAGGGTAAATAAGACCTTAACAGAAAATTTTGGAGTAAAATCAAACAAATTTACTTTCTTCCACCTTCAAAGAAAGAAAAATATTATTCTGACACCATCTGGTAAATATTCATACATGGGGTCAAGACAACAAAGTATATTGTTGGCTGAAAAAGAGACAGGTCTGACCATATGAGCAACATGATGCTTGCTTTCTTTTTTTCTTTTTTTTTTTTCCTTCCTTTTTTTTTTTTTTTTTTTTTTTTTTTCCCCTTTCTGACCATTTGCTTGAAATCATTTCAGGATCAATACAAATTTTAAAGCAACAGCACAGATTTAGGTAAAAATATAAAAATAAGAAAGGAGGCAAAGGAGGACACTTGGAATGTGCCTTCTGAATGTGTACCTCTGCTGTCATCTTTTTAGTACAGCTGTACTTTTACGCAGAAAGTCCTTAGCAAAATAAATGAGGAAAACCAAGGAGAGCACAGAAAGGGAGGGGTCAGGCAGCTGTGGTTGCTGGGAAGGAAAGGAAGCCCTGACAAAAAGAAACACAGGAAATGGAGGGTTGCCTAGAATCCCTGATGAGGAAAAAGACAGAGAGAAGGTTGAAAGGACTGCCTGAATAAGAGAGAGAAGAGTGCATGTCACAGAGGAGTTTGTGAAAGGGAATAGAAGTAATTTGGCCTTCAAGAACAACAAAGTGTGAAACTTGCTATAGTGTTTTGGGGCACAGTTTCTCTTCTCTAAATTGTTTATTAAAGTCATTTGGAACATTGGGCCAAAATAATAATTAAAAAAACCCAAATTTTAGCAAGGTCAAGGATTTACAACCTGGCTGTGAAAACTTCATCCTATTTCTGTTTTCCCTGATAATATTAAATCCTATTCAAAGTACAAAGAAGATAGCAAATTTAATTGATAGTGGTGCTTTTAATTATAAACTTCTTTCCTTGAGGCAACAATATTTCCCCTCATCAGATTAATTTCCCTGTGACTGTGACAAGACCATGAGTCAGCCAAAGCTCTGAAGTGCATCTCTCTAGAATTTCTTGCTCCCCCAAAACTCTCACAATATCAAAAAGCCTTTAACTCAAAAAGCCTAATTTTAAATAAAAGATAGTAGTCTGTGTCTACTTAATCTAATCAAAGCAACTAGAGTAGATATAATAACGATAGCATTTTTATACAACTCTCTCCCACCCACCAAGTTCTTGATCAGGAGGGATTATCCAAGTGACAGCAAACCCAGAGCCCCTCCCTTCAGAAAAGTGCCTCTGCCTGGTGTGAACCCTCCTGCTTCCTGCCCCTCAATGCAGTTGCTCAGCCTCAGGAGGTGCTGCAGGCTTCAGCCAGGCCCTGATTCTCCTTTGCCACACATTCAGTCTCTGAGCTCCCCACAACATGTGCTGGTTGTTTTCTGCCATATGACTCTAACAGCCTAAGCATGACTGTGAACACATAGATAAAACAACATCTAACACAGGACTCTTCTTGAGCAGGATGCAGTTGAATGCCTGTGTTCAGTTCTTAAAAGGCTAGAGCAATTGAATGCCATACTGCCACACCGTTATTCTGTGCTGAATGTCATTGTTAGGAACAAAACCTATGGTTTATTGACATTAGCTATTTTTGCTAGGATTCTGCAGCATCTGAAAAATCTTCTGGTGATAAAAGGCTGCATAAAATGTTATTTTATGTATAAGGCATTACAATCACTTTCCAGAAAACATGTGAAATGTAGTTGCTTTTGAATTATTCTTCTGTATTTAACATAGTTCTTGTTGCTAATGAGTTGCTGCCAGCTCATTGTGGCTAAAGGCTACAGGAGACACATGTCATGGGGTGGTAATTACAAAAGCATGACAAGACCACTGTTGGGTGTCACAGGAATATATGAACTCTGATTTTCATCTATGTTTGAAAAACATCTGGCACAAGTTATGTAAAGAGGGACAAGGAAACTGATTCTGGGACTAATAGGAGTGTCACTGGGCTGCTAGAAGAAACTAGAACTTCTTAAGACCTGCTTTACTCTGTGTTGAACACTGACATCATCCAGGAGCCATTAAAAAACTCAGTGATAAGTCATACTCAGGTATGCCTCTGCCACTTCTCATCTCCTATGCCTTAAAAAGAAGAAAAGACTTATTAGGATATTTATGTAGGAAAAACCTGTAATATTTTAGCAGCAATACTACAGTGACAATGCAAGACCTTATATAAGGAAAGGCAGATAAAACCTTTTGAGAACATAGTTTAGGCATTGCTTCTTCAGGATCAATGCTTGTGTAACAGATTTGGAAACAGATATAAGAAAGAGGTTGTCTTGTGTCTTTGTGGAAGTATACATTTGCTACTCAAATGGCACTTGGATATATAGTTTTATAACTTATGTTTTAGCGAACTCCTCACACACTGAAAACAGTTAAACTGGCAAGGGCCAACAGAGGCTTGCTCCAAGATTGCTCCATGACTATGAACCCTTCCGAGCTAGGAGGTTCTTGAGGTTAGCTTTATTACGTAGCATGGACAATGGAGACTTCAGAATATTTCTTTGATTAGAAGTCTTAGAGGAAGTATTGAAAACTACCAGACTTGTGACAGACATTTAACTGTCTTGACTTAGAATGTTCTCCTCCTCTGAGTGCTACCCTTGGGTGACTATCTTTGAATTCAATATTTCCACCAAGTCTATCTTTCAGTAATTTAATGAAAACTGTCACTTCCTAACTGGGTAGTGACACAACAAGAACTTTATTAAAGCTAAAGTATTGCATGCTATGGCATTCACTTCCAGAAAACCTATCAGGTTACACATCAAAGAAGAAAATTAAATCCTTGAACCATATACTCACATAGGTTGGAAGGGACATCCAGAGGTCATATAATCCAACTTACTGCTCCAAAAAGATAAGATTGCTCTGAGCCATTTCCATTCAACTTTTGCATATGCCTAAGGTGGAGACTCCACAGCCTTTCAGAGCCCCTTGCAGGGTTTGACTGTTCTCATGGTAGAATACTTGTTTCTTATAGTTGTTTCTTATAGCTAGTTTCTTATAGCTAGTTTTTCCCATGTTCCATCTTATGTTCATACCTTTGTGTCCTAGCAGCCCTTGGCAACTAGTAATTTAATTTGCATTGATATAATATCCTCAAGGTCCTTGAAGATCAATTGTTTAATAATTTGATTTTGTATCTTTCTGAGGACTAAATTCATTAAGTGAATTTTTCAACAAGTGAAAAAACTTCTGCATGCTTTTTGTTACAGAAAGTAATTTCTTGTCTATATGTTTCTAGTATCGGCTAAGTTCTGCTGCTGTCAAACTTTCAGGTCTGCCATCATTTTTATATTAGTTGCAATGAGCATTCAACATATAATCCTTATGCATTAATAAGACTTTGCTTTCCATTCTTGACCTCTTTGGTGAAATGGTTAGCCTTGTGTTCATAAGTGTATGTTTGGCAGAACTGGGCCCTGAGTGGAAAAACTTCTTGAGTATGTTTGAGAGAGCTGGATCTGTTCAGCCTGGAGAAGACTCAGGAGACCTTATAGCAGCCTTCCAGAACTCAAGGGGGCCTACAATAAATCTGGACAGGGCCTTTTTAAAAGAACATGTAGTGATAGGACAAAGCGAAATGCCTTTAAACTAAAGGAGGGTAGGGCTAGATTAGATATTAGAAAGAATTTCTTTACTGCAAGGGCTGTGAGACACTGGCACAGGTTGCCCAGGGAAGCTGTGGCTGCCCATCACCTGGAAGCATTCAAGGCCAGGTTGGATGGAGCTTTGAGCAACCTGGTCTAGCAGAAGGTGATCCTGCCCATGGCAGGGGGGGTTGGAACTAGATGGTCTTTAATGTCCCTTCCAACCCAAACTATTCTATGATCCTATGATGATTCTATGATTCGGTCATTTTATGGTTTGGTTGTTGGTTTTGTGTTTTCATTTTTTCAGAATTATGCTCTTGTTTTACAACAGCATGAGTAGAATAGTTGAGGCAAGGGTCATGTCCTTGGTTCCCAGTGAAGCGCATCTGCAGAAAGTGAATGTGGATTTGCTAGTAGCCTCTCTGATACTGTCTGGGAATAGAGAGGAAGAGGTGAAGGGAGTGGATCCATTCCAGTCTTCATGGCTGTGTATCTATCTCCTGTCTGGAGCAAATGGGCCATTTCATCAACTGGCCAGGTGCTGTATTTCAAGTATTTCTTTGTGCAACTTTTGTCATGGTTTTCTCTTGTTATATTTTATTTTTACTGTCTTCTCAAAGTACATCACAAATTTCTGGGGGTGTCCTTGAAATAGACAGACATGTATGGTGCAAAACAGGTAGAGGTATGCTCACTTTTTATTGAACGTGGTAAAATTGCCAGAAGGCAACAGTTTTCTAGCCCATGTGGCTTTAATTTGTACTTTGATCTCAAATTACACAAGGTTTAATTTTTGTTGGAATATATATGCACATATTTTGTGCTGCAGTATATGCTCATTGGATGATTCAGAGAGGATTCAGCCAGTCCTCTATCAACACTCTGCTCTGGGCCTCTGTTACGATAATGTCTGGCTCCTCTATGCACCAGCAGGCAGACATCTGGGCAAATGAGGCAAAACCTAGCTGAAGACAACTTTACCACTGGTTGGGAAGGTAGCTGTAAAATTAGATTATTTTAAAATCTATATTTTAGTAATATGTTAAAATAGAATTTCAGTAATGTAAAATCATGACAAATACATTAGAAAATATATTGACCAGACATAATTAGAAATTGGTTTACCTGAATTAGCTTGATGTTATCTTCAATATTATGAGTAGTGAAACACATGTTCCCTTTTCAGAAATTTTGAGGGAATTTTTGCCATGTTTTGGTCCATCTTAAATGGCCACTGGATGTTACTGTTCCTCTTCCAAAACTGAACTTCTAATGTGTATTTTCTGGCATTATATGAACTCAATATGACAAGGCAAGTTTAAGGGTGAGTCACTTCTAGCAATTTTCACTTGTCCTCACTTTTCATGCTACATGTTGTCAGTACCTCCGATGGTAATAGGCATCCACTTCTGCATGTGCACTCTATTTCTGTTTGCATTATGCTTGCTTATGTCAACACCTGCTTTTTGTATGCATTTTACATTGCTCTCTCTAGGAAAATGCCTGGCTTCAAGAGTTGTTAAGAACTTGCTAAGTAAATATTGCTCTGTCAGTTCTCAAATATCTGTTCTATTCTAGATATATCACAAATATACAATCTATAGCAGAATAGAGGTAAATGCCTTTTACATATATTTATTTATATTTCTAAAAATGCTTTTCATGCTGCTAGGATAACAGCAGAGGATCCTGTAAGAGCCAGACAATACTGATACACAGCACCCTCTTCATTTTCACATCCATTAGAATGCTCACAGCTGGTTAACTTCTGTTACCAACATCTTCAGAAGCTTTCTGACACCGAGTACAGTGTCCACACTTAATAGGAGCTGTTGCCTCTCACTAGAAAGTAGGTTTTTTAACTTTATTAATAAGTGGGTTAATAAGTCAGAGTCAATTCAACACTGTACTGCAAGTCTGTCTTCTCATTGCATGTAGTCTGTGTGCATGGTAGCATGGACACTAGCTAGCTAGAGAAAGCGCAGCTTGTCTTCAAGATGATATGTGCTTTTTCACTCTTAACACAAGAACAGAAGGAGCACAGCCACCATTACAAAATAAAGAGTCTGATTTACAGGTACTGGCATATTTTGTCTTGCTCTTCTTCACTGTTTCTTCACCTCTTAGTTCAGGCATACCAGATAAATCCTTAATTTTCTTGGGAGCAGATATTAACGAGAATAATTTCTGAAGCGATTAGTAACTCATGCAATGTTTCTGATAATGGCACTGCTAGTGCAAAATTTAATACACTTAATGTAAGTGATTGCCTAGTATAGTCTCTCTAATGTATCAAGAGGAGAAAAAACCTGAAAAACACAAAATCAAAAACAAAAAATAGGCCTTAGTGGACTTCTGAATACTGTTTCATTTTGTGCCCACAAGTCAGCTGTACTTGTCTTTAAATAATAAGGAAATGCTTAACAATATCTACATGCTGTCTGTACTTTCATAGAAATTTACATTCATGAAAATTTAAACTTTGTATCTTGAAGTTATGCAAATGAATTAAATTATGATTTCCTAACTTAAGGAGAAAGTGTTTTCCTTGTGACAAGATAAATCTAATAATACTTACCAATATTTGTTGGCTATTTTTTGTTTTGTATTTGAGTGTACCTAGTGAAAAAATGTATCTTTTATCCTGTTTCAGTAAATCATCCATCTATTTCTTCTGCAGTTTTCTTATGGTACATATTCATATAATTTATATTGAAGTTTTCTGAAAGATAGATTTTAAATAAAGTAGATAATTCATACTGATTTCCTATTGATTTCTTTTGTCTTTTCCTGCTTACTTGTTAGAGAAAAGCTATATAATGGGGAAAAACTGCAAGGAATATTCTTTGAAAACTTATAAATGAAAGTAGGTGAGTCTAGGTGAAAGAAAAACATATAATAAAGCTAGTGTTGCTGAGGAAAATCCTCAAGAAGCCAATTCTAGATCTTGACAATCACACAACTATAAGAAGACCAGGGTCGTCACACTTCACTACTCAGGAAGCTGATACTACCCTTGGAAAAACTGCTTCCTCTCAATGACTACTT
>JBCJKH010010273.1:0-11108 GCA_039877255.1 Loriculus beryllinus | reverse complement strand
CAGTGAGCTATTAAAACAAAGAAAGCCTGCTTTTGGGAACAGAAGATGGAGGTCAGTAAACAATGATGATATTTGAGAGAAGAGCTAGTGCATGGGTCCCAAACTGAATTAATATTCAGCTTCAGTGCTCAAGTTACAAAAACACTATTGGCCATGAAAGCAATACCAAAATAGGTATATCAATGACTATGGAGATGGGGAATGCTCTCACAAAATGTACATTAGTTGAAAAGACTGGATAATCCTAGCCCATAAAAGTTAGTACAAGGTACTGGGGGTCCTTTAGTGTGTTTTCTTTAAAAATAAAAAAAATAAAAAATCTTTTGTTTGATTCATTGTTAGACTATTCATGTGAGGGTAGTCACAGCCATAGAGAAGGACAAAGTTAGAGAAAACCATGTTAACAGAGAGGGTAAAATGTCCTGGGGATCATCCCCTTACAAGATTATGAAAGGCTTTTAAAAAGGCTTGAAGAAGACTAAAATGGAACCTGAACACGAATGAAAAACTGAAAACAATGCATCATAGTTTTAGCAAATGAAGATCATGCCACACTCCTTTGATTTTTTTCATAAGTAAACTCATTTAATTTAGAAGAAATAATTGATGATGTTGAAGACAGAACAGAGAATTTGGAAAATGGATGAAGGAAACCTATTAAACATAACAATGAGAGTTTATTGTCTAAAAGGTTATTAGTGGATTTTCTATGGAATCTTAGCAGAAAAATGGCAAGGTAAGGATGAAAGCAAAGATCAATCTCAGAAAACAAAAAGGCATCCTTATTTAGGGTAAAGAAAAGAAATAGTATATATTCACCTTTATAAAGGGCAAGCTCTGCACTTGGAGACAAAACATACTTCAGCTTATATAGGCATGCAGTCTCTGAAAGCAGCTGAAGTCAAATATAAACCCATATTGATGGAGTTCAGTAGATTTGGAGAAAAATTATCTGAGTATATAGATCCTGAAAAGATTTCATGTCAAATATTATGCCCACAGTTATTCAAACTGTCAGAGATGTAAAGATTGGCTACTAGAAGAACTAAAAATGAAGCCTAGAAAAGCTGGGATTCAGCACAAAATTTGGAAGTAGACATAAATCTCTATGAACACTTGTCTGAACCAAGAATGCCAAAAATTCATAGAAATTCTCAGATTGCGTCTTGAGTCCGAATCACAGTGCAGTTGCTCAATTGAAGCAAAACATTTGAGTCCTTTGCATGTAATTAATGGCAACTTTGACAGCTTTTTCCTGACTTTGTTGCAAAACAATTCCTTCCATACTGAGTCTGAAATAGGTGGTCCAACTGTGCATTTGGCATTGTTATTTGGAGATAAACCCCACCTTACATTTGTTTGAAAAAACGGGCCTAGCTCCATAGGTGAAGATTCATTCACAAGGTCTGCATTCAACATTGTCCAAATGTTGTTGTTATTTTCTACAGGCACAACAATGGATTAAAACCTATGCATAAGTCAAGTTAAACATACAAAAAAAATAATGTTCATTCTTATAAAGATGGCTCCTCTCACTGATACACAGGAGATGAAGAATGCATTCAGATTTGAAGCTACTCACATCAGTCCTTACATAACACTGAGGAAACTTTTCTTCTGGGAGCACAAAGTATATGTGGCTGTTGCATTCTCACTGCCAAACCCCTTGCTGCTTCCACTTAAGTAGAAATGTTTTAGCAGTTACTCTGTGCTATGAAATTTACATTGGTTTTGCTACATAACCTTTTCTTAGCTGACAACCCTCTGATTGCTGTACTTGAGGAAATAATGGGACAGTCTGACCTAATCAAGTCATGTCTAGAGTCAAAGTTCAAGATGGTTTGGGTTTTTTTCATTAGAAAAAAGGTTCAGCAAAACTCAATTTTGCTCCCATCCATCAGACCTGATCCTTTCCCAAATAAAAAAAAAGTTTCTGGAAGACCCATTCTGGTTTTGGTCCCTGGTGTTGTGAACCTGTGAGTACAAGCATTCATCAAACCAAATGAATTTTCCTCAATCAAAAAACACGATATTAGACCTTCATGCGAACTACCACGTCCTTTAATTCTCCTGAAACACCAGGCATTATTCACAAGGTCAGGCAGCGTAATGAAGGTGGAGAGCTCCTGTCTCCAGGACATGTCTGAAACTGTGTGTTCTAAAATCCATATTTATATAATTCTATCTAATTAAAAAATAACAGAAAGAAGGAGAGGACTAGTAGAAAATTCAACCAGGGCTGCTGCATCATGCTGTATGTTTTCACTTGAGCTTGTAAGATTTAATATAGTGGTTCTCTATCCTGGTCTCTCACATGCATTTTAACACACTTACAACAGAGCTGGAAAAAATATATTCATGAAAGAGTTAATAATTACTATTTTGATCTTTATCACCACATTCCAATGGTAATCTAACAGCTGCAGAAAATGGATTTAAATAAAACCAAATCCAAGATCCTGTTCCCAATCCGTTGAGCTGGTATAGTGAAACAGCCCAGTAACTGAATATTCCCACAATTTTGAACAAGATAACTATAAACCACAATTCATCATTTTTATATACAACAGCAAAGCAAGCTACAAAACCTGACTCTTCTTCCATTTCTTGTCATATGTGATAGTATGAAACTACTATTAATTGCACCATAGTGAAAAGTATTCTACGGAACTGAAAGAATTTCCTGATCCCACACATGTAAACACATTAATATGGAACCTGTCACAGAATTACTAAGATAAGGTGGTAGTAGCCAGGATTTCCAGCTTACCCACCTGCCTGAAAGGCAGAAGTAGTTGGGGTGAAGTTGGAAATTTTCTGGCTGTTTCAAGTGGCTTGGGTTGTTCTGTTTGAAGTATTTTATTTCATAAATCAATAACAGAAAGACTCGAGGACAGGCACTGAATCTCTGGCGCTGATGAGAACATTATTCATCTTCCTCAGCTGGTTGTTCAGCCCACTGGCATACAATCTTACATAGAAAGTGATAACCGTGCCTAACAGGAATAGATGATAACTTATCTAGAGACTATATCTATTTGGTCTGTATTATTATATTGCAGGTAAAGAAAGTTTTGCAGTTGTCTCAAATTGAGTGAGATTAGGAAAAAGTAACTTTAGGTTTTAAATCTACATCAGAGAGATAGTAAATGCATCTTTTATTATTAGAAGCTGAAACACATTCATGTGTAGCAAGCCAGCACAAAGCTTTCATATTATTGTCTAGAGTTCAGATTCCACTGCTAAA
This sequence comes from Loriculus beryllinus, assembly GCA_039877255.1. Classification (NCBI taxonomy): domain Eukaryota; kingdom Metazoa; phylum Chordata; class Aves; order Psittaciformes; family Psittacidae; genus Loriculus; species Loriculus beryllinus. Next base: position 7,861 of record JBCJKH010010273.1, on the reverse strand, counting down.
AAAACCTTTATAATAATTTTAAAAGGTAGCTAGGTTGTCATAACCTTAATATCTCTGTTTCAAAGAGGGATTCAGCTACTCTCCCCAAAAAAGAAGTCTTATCAGCTCTAAGAAGCTATTGAGGAGCTCTTACACCTATCTATCACTATGTGAAAGAAAATGTGATTTTTTTTTCTGAACACGCACATGCACAGCCGACGTGTGTGTCTAGTTCAGTCACTGTTCATTTAATTCTGTTCCTTTTCATCACCCTTACTATTGCATGTAATTTATTGCATGCAGAAAGAAAGGTTAGGAGAGGGAAAAGACTCAGCAACACAGACACTCCCAACAGCCTATAGTAGAAGAAAGCCTATAGGTGCCCATGCTTCTGAAAATGTTCACCTTATTTTTCAAGCTCTTCAGAACAGAAACTTTTCTTTCCTAGTGCATTTAGAAAACACTTGACACCATTATATATACCATTATCAAAACATCCATAATACATAGTTCTTTCATGAATGTTAATTATTTCCTTCTGACTGACCTGAAAAATTCTTCTAACTCCTTACACTTGTACTTTGAGTATCCGTCATCTTACATCTATTCATTTATATCTGACTAAGCTAAATGTGCTCTGTTCTTTTCATCTTTCCTTTAGCATCTTCTTGTAGTCTTTTATGTTCTTCTCTGTGCTCTCTTTAGATGTGTCAACATTAGTGATCACAGAAAAAGGGAAGACTTCAAGATGATCTAATAGATAGGTCTAAATCATGAATTGGTTTGACAAACTATCACAAGCTAACTTGCACAGCCTGGTGCAGTGTGCCCAGTGAGGCAAATGGCAGAAATCATCTTAAGAGACAGCTAGACATTTTTATGGTGAGAAAAAATTGAAGCTGACAGTGACATATCAGAGGGTAGTGGGTAAGATAAGCTTAAGAGAGACAGACTCTTTGGGATAAGTTGGCTTTCCTTGTATAAATAATTCTTATGCTTCTACAGTATCTCTTACTTCAGCAGCTGATAATGCTCTGTTTTACACTGAGGTAAAAAGTTTGCTAATAAAATAAAATTTCATTTTTTAAAAAAGCATCACAGTTTTTTCAGGAGTTCACTGCAGGTTAAATGTGACACATCTGAGATTTAATATTTGAAAAACCAGCTTTTTGAGCCAGAGATACTGCAGATTTAATGTGCTTGATAAATCACTGTCATTGCTACAATGGGACTGACATAGCAGGTATAGTAATAGAAGCCCAAAGGAAACACAACATGTTGAAGATGAATGATATCAAACAATACCTTTAATGGAAAACAACTTGGACAGAAATGCCCTGAGCTGCTATGGTTCTTTGTCACAACATCCTTTAAAATGTTGCATTGCTTCCACAGTAATTTTGAAATTGATATGTAGGTTTATGAATATACTGTAAGAATTCAGAAATGTATCTGATATAACATATATGGCATATATCATTGAATCTAACTTTGTTCTATTTACCCAAAACTATCCCAAAGTAAAATATGTGCAAATAAAGAATATTTCCCCTATATCCCCCAAGCTTTAAGCACAATAATGTAGAGTAAAAGCAAAATATTGCAAACATATTATGATACAGACTACAGAATGATTTTTCTGAAGCAGTTTTGCAGTTGAGCAATGTGACTGCATTTGTACATGGACAACATTTAGCTACCAAAACAAAGGAAGGCAGAGGTGAAAAGGTATTTACTTGAGGTCAAAAGTAATTCACACATACCACACTTCTTGAGTGGTCCTTATTTCCTCCGTCATATGCTTGCATACAGTCTCCTACCAACATAAGACAGCTCCAGCCCAGCACAAAATACAAGGTCCCTGTTACAAAGCATGTTGTACAGCTGGGATAGTGCAAAACTTTCCATGCTGTTCTGGCTCCAAACTTCAGCTGTGCAGCTTTTTCCGTAAGTCCTGCTAAGGAGATGTTTCCTGGAAGCTGTGATGTGGCAAGGAGATAGCTCCTGGTTGGCAGCAAGTTGGAAGGCCTCTTATTCTTCTTCCCTAGCTTTACAGGAGGTATTTGCACCACTTTGAAAATTAGATTCTAAAAATAAAATCTCATAGCATTTGTCCAAACACTGTCATTGATGTTTCTAGTATACTATGAGAAACCACCTTGAATTTGCAAACTACAATTAACTTGAAGTATGCTTTTTTTTTCCTGTGTATGATTTTATGCAGACTTCATTCATGTTCAGCATTTATTGCCTATCACAAATGTGCGAGTGCACGTACCTCAGTCTTTCCCATCCCATTTGTTATTTGCTTCTTTTCCTTGCAGCAACTCCTTGTACTAAAGACTCTGAAGATCCTCTTCACGAGTGAATGGTGAGATGTTTTAACCGTATTAGATACAAAACCTCTGTTTTATGCTTTCTAAGGCACAACTAGTGTCTGCTGAGCCATATGAATTAAATTTACTTCCCCAAATGGATAAAAGATGAAAACCCCTTTCTGTACTTTTTTACAGTTTTGTGAAGTTTCTATAACAGCAAATGAACGCTGTAGTGTTTTCCTTTCTTTAAAAGGTTTATAGCGGAGTAAAAATTGCAGGTCAAATTTGTTGATGTAACTTCACTGGAGGTAATTTCTTTTGCATGACTACGTCCTTCTGTGGCATTCTACACCATCCTTCTCATTTTCCCTAGCTGTATTAGAAAGTATTATATCCTCTCACAATCCATACACCATTTCCAGACTTAAGACAACACAAACCAAAGTAAGTAAGTGAATAAAATTAATATATATTCCATTCAAAATGTCAAACATCATAAACTAGTGAAAGAAACAGGATGTGTTTGGATCTAATAGTAATATGTAGTAGCTTAAAAATTAATCATGTAATTTCAGATTGCTAAGAAAAAGCTCTGAGTATGTTAGATTTATGACTGCTGAAAAACTTATGAGCAATAAATCCTATTTTGGCTGCATAACTGCGGTAAGTAATGCCAAACTGGGAAACAACTTCACCTGATGGAAATGTAAACAAAAATTTTAATTGGTCCAAGGGGATTCCTTATGTCATTAAATATGCAGCAGGATTTGTATGCAACAAACTTCCTCCCCAGACTGATAATAAGATTGGATCCACAGTGGAACTGCCAGTCCCAGTGCTAGGTATATACATAATCAATATGTTAGTATTGTCACAACTGATGCACTGGATTACTCACTTTCAATATTCAGCACCAAAAATAAATCAGACTTAACTGAAGTTCATGGTTGTATCGACACTTACATATTGATATAATCATTGCCTCTCAAAATTCACAAAGCTGATGTGCACAGGCAAACAGAACTATTTTTATTTAGTCATCTACCATATTTTTCTATGATTAAAATTTACAACAGGATTTGAACATCACACTCTTCGCAAGATGCTCTTATATTTTATGTATGCAGCTATAATCTGGCACTGTCAGCTGGCACTTGTCAGAAAGGCCATGCTTTTTAGTAGCAGCACTCTTCATTTTTGGGAAACATTTGGATTTTTCTTAGTTCAAGAGATATTTGCAGAATACAGGATTAAAAGGAGCATAAAGACCCTGAATCATCAGTATAGTATAAGTTCTATAATTCCTTGTACTATCATATTTTAGTTATCCTTTTCTAGGATAACTTCCAATTAGCAGGAGCAGTAATCCCTGAGGAACTTACTGAGCATCTTCATCATGTTCCTCATCAAATAGGTAACAAATGATCTTTTTGTAAGATTAGGACCTGTATTTACTCATATAGGCTTTAACCATAGGTACAAACAGGCACACAGTAGAAATTTATATGTTACTAGAAATACATCAGAGCCTATTAGCTGTTTAGGTTTAAATCGGAATGGCATATTGGCAGTCAGCATAAATACTGCTGTGATCTGGATAAGCATAAAATGAATCATACAGTGGTACAAATGGCTGTATATTTTCTCCAGATTTTGTTACCAAAAGTATTCTCACAAGTGACTGTATGCTGTACTTACGATCAAGATCCGTTTTTCAAAAAAAAAATGTAAATAAAGGCAGGGCTAGAAATATGGGTCCTACTAGAAATAAAGGGAGAAAGATTGGTGATATATAGTGGAAAATTGCATTTCTGATTATGCAGTCTTCTTTTTCCTATCCCTAGGTTCATCCTGGAGAACGGGCTTCTTTCTGGTGTGAGCAGGAGCAGTACTATCTATCCCTGATCCTAAGTGTTACTCCAGGTGAATCAGACTGGTTCCAAAGCAGCACCTCTCCCACTTGCAAAATCCTGACGATCTGCAGTGTCTCAGACCCATCCTGGAGTTCAGGCTGGACTCATCCCAAGCCTGTATCCTTGTACCCACAGAGGTCAGGACCCAGGGGAAATAGTGAGACAAGAGCCCTTATTTCTGTCCAGATGCAGGATATTGCTTCTGTGAGAGATGGGTGGCAGTAATCACCTTGATTACTTCATGTCAGAGTGGAAATCACAGACTTTTGTAAGGGCAGGATACAGCCTTTATGAAAGGTGGTTTCTCCTTGGCTCCTTTTAACTCTTCAGCTCAGCGAGAACCAGGATGCCTTGACTGTTAAGGTGGCAGGTTCTCAGGGGTGTAAAGAAGATGCTTTATGACCAAATCCTTCTGAACTTAGATTTAAACACTTTGAGAGCTGGAACTACACCTTGGAAGACATGCTATTTCTTGATTGAAGCAGATCATAAAAGGAAGCAGGGAACAAGTAGAAGGCATAAATTCCTTTGGCTGTCTGAACAGATCAAAGAGCTAAACCTCAAGCAGCCTATAGGATATGATGGCAAGGATAGATTATGTATGAATGGTAGAGTGTTTTAGCAAAATTGGAAGCTTATTTCAATCGAATAAGGATCAACCACTTTTCCCTAATTGGGTCATATGCTGGCTCAATAATTAGTTCACATTACCTTGGAAGTGATGAAATTCCTAATAAAAAAGCTTTTTCTACTTGTCCTTCCCTTTTTTTCAGGAGGTATATTGCCCTCTGCTTTTGCCCAGTCTGGCTCATTCTTTGATTTCTCACTCCTCTCAGAGCTAGCAGAGAATATTCATGAACATTTCCACCTTGCCCATAGGAATTAGTGTGACAGTCTTTGCTCACCTTCTGTTGACTCTCAACTACATTGCTTCCTTCAATGCCGTATACCCATACAGAAACCAGTATGTTATTAATTTTAAAGGCACTTTTCCCATTCTCTCATTTTTTCCTATGACAGAAAGCTCTGAAGGTTAAAAGTCCTTCCCACTGCACATCCCACCTTGTTTACTTCTCTCCAGCTGTTTCCCTCCCCTTGTATTGAATCAAAATGACTGAATATATAATGGAAATTATCAGGGCTGGAATGTTATTAAAACTGAGATTTGGAAGCTTTTACCTATAGGCTATACTTTTCTCGTATATACATTTCATTTATGTTCTCATATTAATAAGAATGCTCATATAGACATATTTTTGAGGAGGCAAAAATATATAAAAAATTATTACATCTCCTTCCCTTAATAAATGAAATATGAACTCTCTTTTAGTGTGTGAGAGAGAACAAAGATTGACTGTCCCCTGAAGGCGTTTGGTAAAATAAGAAATAACCTTAAGGCAATATTGTGACTTTTGCAACTATTGCTGTTTTGGAGATGTAGGGTAACGAAGTTCTTTCCTTCAGTTTTAGCTGCCAGAGGCATTCTGCCCACAGAGGACAGAGCTTATGTTTCACATTTCTTGCTTTTCATGGGTTATGGTAGGACCAAGAAATCTGTGGCATATTAAAGGAAATTTCATGCAAGTCCCTGTAGCCTCATAATTTTAAACTTTTTTTAAACAGGAAATAAACATGATCTTAATCACTTAGATGTTGAGACACGATGCATTTTTGCTAATTTGTTATATGACAGAGGATACGTTGTCCTGAAATTCCGCCATACTGACTGGCTATGGGAGAAAGGAGGTGGACCAAGTACTACCATGAGCTTTGCAGATGTGAAACTGCCATTAAAAAAAAAAAAAAAGAAATCCTGACGATGCAGCTGATCTTTGTGAAAAATATAAAAAATTGCTGTCTTACTAGAGAAGTATTTCAAGGTTAGATCCCACAGCACTTTTAAAGACAGTCCCTGCTGTAAGGCATTTATGATCCTGGAGCATGACTATATCTAGCACGGAATACTGTGCACATGAAAATTAAAATAGCTGAGATAAAAATATGGGTTATTCCGATTGCATTTGTCTCAAGGAGCAAGCATTGAAACATGTGCAATGTAGATGAAAATTATGACAAGTAAAATCTGTAAATTTATGAAGTATAAAAGTTTGCTCTTGTTCTGCTAGCAAAAGCATTCTGATAATGTAGCATCTTCAGCTGAGAACAAGATCATGGGAGAATATATAGACAAGAATTATTCCAGGGTTAAAAACGTGGAATAAAATTGCATCCGGAACACAACGTGCTCCATGACAAGCTCGTTAGGCAAACTGCATATGGATTTCTGAGACTATGACACATGTTGCTGAAAATGAGGAAGCATTGCATTACTTTTCTGCATCACTGCAAGCACATTGCAGTGGGAAGCAGCCCGAGTGTTTTCAGAGAATTTGTTATAAAAGAGCATAACTCTATGCAGTGTTTATTAGTCATTTGCCACTGCTTACCTGCTTGAGAATCAAACACACTGTAGTTCAGGTGTACCCTGATAACTACATTTTTCTTTTATTCATTCTTCCAAGACTTAAAATAATCCCAAAAGAGATGAAATGGGTCAATACATTCCCAAATATTCACTGAAGCATGAAATGTAATCTCATGGAATCCTGATTATTTGCCTAAGAGACTCCTAAAAAACCTAGATGCTGTGCATAGTTGTTTCAGCTCAAAGACACTGAGACAAATGAAATTTGCTTGCATCTCACTCATTAGGATTTGATCTTTGTTTTTCATTGCTGGTGTATAAATGTGACAATAACAGGAATTATTACTGTTATTGGATGGATTATATGATTATTTCTGGATTGGATGGATTATATGATTATCATCCATCCATCCATCCGTATGGATGTATAATCACTATATAATCACTAGAACTAATATTCCAATGGCATTAGATTTATATAACATTAAGGCTAAGGCACAACATTCTAATATTAGTTGGTTAAGTCACAGCTTAAGGTTAAATATTTGCTGGACAAGAGCAATAGTCCAAAATTTGACTTGAACTGTTGTCTGCTGGCTAGGCTGTACAGCAAAAAGTCTGGGAAACTTAATAAACTTAGTTTACACTAAAAGAGAATTTCAGCCTAATGAGTGAGAAGGGATATTGTTCAGTTAGTGTCCTATGAAAGGCAAAATCAAGAAATATGAGTTATCTGTACTCTTTCCAAAGGTACCTAAATTTGCGTCATAGTTGTCTGCATATTTGTCTGCATCTGTACATGATGCAAGTGCTTGTATGATGAGTTGTCAAACTGGAGCAAATTGACTCACATAATCCCAATGCATTTATTTCACAACCCAGGAACACCACTAAGGATTAAATTAAGCACCACTATGGATCCTGAATACCTTCAGTAACAAGAGTCTGTTCAGCTACAGCAGTCTCCATTTCTGCAAGGACTCTATCTTCCTGGCTAATGAGTCCCATGGCTTTACGCAGTGAAGGCATCCTTCAAACAAGTTGCATCAGTAAGCAAAACTGGTTCTGATTATATTCTAGTGTTGTTATCTCATCTACCTTTTAGTTATGTTTTCCATCTGGAATAATTTTTACAAGTATCTCAAAAGTCCTTTTTCCTTCCCTTCCCTTCCCTTCCCTTCCCTTCCCTTCCCTTCCCTTCCCTTCCCTTCCCTTCCCTTCCCTTC